>OU896717.1:10344321-10396323 GCA_918026855.4 Phaedon cochleariae
GACCACTCAACGAGACAGAAAATCTCAACAAATACTTGTTAATATTTCAAGATGACTCCAAATTTTCCATTGCTATTCCTATTCCAAACCAGACAGCAAACACGGTAGCCTATAATTTCACGACAAAAATCATTTGCCAATACGGTGCACCTAAATTTTTAATTACCGATCAAGGAACAAATTTTCTTAGCGAAGTTTTCAAGGAGACTTGTCGTTTATTGAAGATTAAACAAATTCAATGTACCAGTTTTCATCCTCTAAGTAACGGTAGTTTAGAAAGATCACATCGAACCCTTGTCGAATATTTGCGAAACTACATCAACAAGGATATGAACAATTGGGACGAATTCATGCCTTTTGCAACATTCGTTTTCAACACCACTCCATCAGCTTTAAGAAAATCTCCTGAATTACTTTGCAGCTACGATAATAATTATAATGAATTGAAATCACGTATGCAACATTCACACGAAATAGCTAGAGAAACTATAAACCAGAGAAAAAAAATTTCAAAGGATTATTATGACGAAAACATAAAGTCTCTAGATATCAAAGTAGGAGACAAGGTTTTATTAAAGAATGAATCAATTATTTCAGGAAAAACGAAAAGTTACAACCGTTATATACAGGGCCGTACCAAGTTATATCTATAGACTCCGACGTAAATTGTACCATTATGATTAAACGTAAACCTACCAAAGTTCACATGAATAGATTGAAGCGATTTAATGACTAACCCCGGAAATAATCCCGAATGAATTATTCCTTTTGTTCAGAAATCCTATTAGCATGTGCTCCCTCAAGTTCATGTATTATTGGAACCTTATTCATGTTATATTTCATACCTCCCGAGCCAATAATAAACCAAGTACGTATTATAATATCACTCCTATCGAAAGCAGTCCTGGCCTCTATTACGAAAAAATTGGACAACTAAGCCTATTCAATGATAAATGGAAATTATTAACATATTTCGAACTCGAAAATTATTACGATAAATTCAAATCACTCAACTTTCACAGTAAATGAATTCAAAATATTTGTAGTATGGCTAAAAGGTATGAAGTCGAAGCCACCGAGTGTAATTCTTTTAATATTGCTATCGAATACTCAATGAATAATATTCAAACTAAAGACAAATTGATGATGGAAATGTTAGGTGTAGAAAATAATCATTCAAGAAAAATCTACAAAAGAGGGCTAATTAATTTAGTAGGAACAGTTTCTAAAACTTTATTTGGGACTTTAGATTCGGAAGATGCCGAATATTATGATAATCAGATTGAGAAGTTGAAAGTAAACGAAAATCACTTAGCAAAACTTTTAAAACAACAATTGTCCATAGTGAAAGGCACTGTTTATGCAACAAATTCAACTGTATTTCAATTTCAGAAAAATATAAGAACGTTAGAATGTAGGTTAAATGATTTCCAAGAAATACTGAATAATTTTAGTAATAATCAGATTTTGAATAAGAAGTTACTTCAAAGATAAATGAGTTGGTTAACATTTATAACTTAATTCAGATGACATTCAAAATGCCACAAGAAAATCTTTTAGGTGAAGTGATGTAAGAGGTTTACTCCATCCATTGATAATAAGTCCTATTGAATTAATTCAAGAACTCTCTAATCTTCAAAACTATATGGATGGATTAAATTTCCCTGTTAGTTCGTTAGTTGAAAATACTCATGTTTTATTCAATTTAGTTGAAACAAATGCATTTTATTACAATGACAAAATAGCATTCTAATTGTTGATACCATTAGTGAAAGCTCGTGTTTATGACATCATGAAAGTCTCAAGACTCTCAAGTCTTTCCACAAGAATAACCGAAAATAAATATGCATTCATGATGCCTCAAAAACCATTCTTAATAATTGATTCTATAAAACAGCACTATTTTATGATGGATAAAATCGAACTATCAGCTCGCAAATCTCCAATTCGTAGTACCTTTGTTTGCGAATAAACAAAACCAATTTTATTAGTACATCTTCATGGGGGCTGTGAATCAAATCAAGAGTAGACTCAAATAAGGGGGTAAGTACCAAAATACAGTTTTTTATTTTTATTTTATAAAAAGATGTTGAATACCATATCTTATGTCCCTTATAAGGGGCTAAGTTCCAAACGAATATTTTCTTTCCGTAATCGGCTACACAAATGGCGCACCTATGTAAATGCCAAGAGTCGTTTCCAATTAAAGGGGCAAAGTGCCATCAGTATTATTTTGTTTGGCGAATAAATGAAACGTTTTCTCCTGCATCATCCATTTTGCAGTTTTTGCTCTGTCGGAAGCATTGTGTTTGTGCGTTCTTGCGTGGTATAAACGATAAAATGAATATAGGAAACGATGATGATAATAATAAAAAAAAAGGAACTGGAACTAAGTTCAAAGTTCAACAAAAACTCAAAGTGTCCGGTAAAGAATATGTGTCTAGTACAGGAAAAAGTGTTCCAGCAAAAAAGCAACCGGATCCTGAGGTATGTTTAATTTTCGGCTCGGAGAGTGTTCTACTCCTTTGAAATCTTTGATTCTAGATGGTGTGCAAATGTTATAATGATGGTTGCAAAAATATTGGAGGTGAAGAGAAGAAGAAACTTTTTGATAATTTCTACTCTTTGGATCTGAACGCACAAGGATCATCTTGTATGTCCCAAATGCATTTAGGAGATGTTAAGAGAAGACGTAATGGTCAATATACTGACCCAAGGGAGAGTAGAAGGCAGAGTACGATATATTATACTTTACCTGACGGATCAGGAAGTGTTGTTAACGTTTGTAAGAAAACCTTTATGAATATATTGTCACTGGGAAAAAAAAAAGATAGAAATTCTGATAACGAAGAAGAAAAGTGGTGATATAGCCTACACAGATAAACGCGGAACTGATGGCAATCATCGAAAAGTTTATACCAAAGAAGATCGTGACCGTATTATAAGTCACATGAATTCAGTACCAAAAAACGAGAGCCATTACTCTCGTGAAAAAAGCTCAAAATTGTACCTTAGCCCTGACCTTAATATCCATCGTCTTGCAAAAGCTTTCAATAAAAAGTATCCGGACAATCAAGTGCTATATAAATACTACTGCAGAGTTTTCAAGAAAGAATTTCCAAATTTGAGTTTTCGTAGGCCCAGAACGGATACTTGTAAGACCTGCGACAAATACGCATGTGTGTTAAAAATGGACAAAAATGCATCGCCCGCTGTAAGCGATGAGTTACAGTTGCACCACCGTAAGGCAGAGAAAGCTCAAACCATCCTTAAAGGAGATTGCGCTTTTTACCAGCAATCAGGAAGTGATACTTGCATAATAACAGTAGATCTAGGAAAAGTATTATTCGTTCCAACGTTAACTCACTACGATATGTATTACATGAGGCAACTGTCTGTTTACAATTTCAGTGTGCATATTGCTGATACAAATGAAGCCTTCATGTGTGTTTGGAATGAAACCGAAGCTTCCAGGGGTTCTTATGAAATCATGTCCTGCTTACTGAAGGTTTTAAATTCCAACGTTACAGAAAAGGAAAAACTGAACATATGGTGTGACAACTGCACCGGGCAGAATAAGAATCGGGAGGCAATATTTTTAATGCTGTTTTCAACATCTATCGGTCTATTCACAGAAATAACTATGAAAATCCTCGTTAGTGGTCACAGCTACTTACCTAATGATCGTTATTTCGCACAGATAGATAGGAGAAGAAGACTTGAAAAATGTTTCGTGCCTGAGGACATAGAACAACTCATCAGAGATACCAGATCAATACGGCCATATAAAGTTGTAAAAATGAAACCTAGACACTTTTTGAATCTGCAACGAGCTGCGGATTCCTTGATATCTACTACTAAGCTTTCAATATCAACGTTGTCACAGATACGAGTTACAAAAGATAACCCAGGATATGTGTTTTTTAAAAAATCGCACAGTGATATCGAAGATTGGCAAAAGATAAAAGTTCTCAAGAAAAATATATCTGGGGACCAAATAAAAAACGTACAGATATTTGGACAGGAATCGACCCCAGAACTTAATGAAGCTAAAAAGCAAAATTTACGTGCTATGATTCCATATCTTCATTCACCAGAGCACCGGGAGTTCTACCAAAAACTCACAGAATAGTTGCCGTCATTTACCTACCATGAAAATGCTAGTGGTACTTTGCCCTTTTCCATTTTTTTCATTTTCTTTTGTTTGTATCAAGAACATTTTTGATTTTTTTGTGTTTTTTCACTTTGTTAATGTTTTAAGTTTGCAAATAAACAATTTTGTCAAATTACAAACATTTTCATTCATGAATGGTTGAATGAATCGGTTTTCTTGAGTCTGCTGAAAGTTTTTCTTTTTGGCACTTAGCCCCTTATTCAAGTCTACTCTTCAAAAAGGTTCATACCATCCACTGATATTCCAAAATCATGCGAAAGAAGGATAGTTCAGTTAGATTACCCAATTTGTATTCAACTAGCAAATTCAAACTCTTGGTTATATGCCGAACCCATCGAATCATATGTAGATGTTAATTGTATGAAAAGTAAACAACGCATATCTTCAAAATTACACTATACGGTGTAACGAAGTTACTTTTATTTTGAGTGTTATATGAGACATACGGTATAGTAATTAACAACTTTTGTAAATAGTGAGCTAGGAATTCCGTTCTTTTTCGTGAATGATATAAATAATACCCCGGAAGTATTATTCATAGTCTTCATCATCCACGATTTAGTTTTGATCAGTTGTAAATATTTTGATTTGATAATTAATAAAACGCGGAGTGGATATCAGAGCGATATCCATCCAAGTATACGTATCTCGGGTGCGCCCCACCATTTGAGAGAAGTGGTGGAAGCTCGCCTAGCGAGTCGCCGTTGCTCAGAGAGACCGACGGAGAATCAGTATAGCTTGTGCGCTTAGCCGGCTATACACGCGCAGCCAGCAGACCAGCGGGACCAAGGACGAGCCGACACCGAAGCCAGCCGAGGACTACCGACGGAGAGGGGAGAGCCGCCTAGAAGCCAGAGGACTGGGGACTAGGAAAGGAGTCCAGCGAGAGCAACCGACCAGACAGCCACGCCAGCATACCAGACCGGACCGACCGACAGAGGACAGGAGAATAGAGAAAGAGCGTTAGGTGAGGACAGCGGAGAGTAATACCAAATGGGAGTCTCCGGGATGCAGGATAGTATTGTGTATCTAATATAAGTTCTCTTTCAGCCGTGATTGATCTAAGTGTGACGTATCACCTGATCGTTGAGATGCACGATAGATAACTTGCGTGCATGCATACTCAGTGAGTATCTCCTGTATGCAAGATTTTGTTGCATTTAATATAAGTTCTCTTCCAGCCGTGGTTGATCTAAGTGTGACGTATCACCTGATCATTCAGATGCACGATAGATAACTTGCGTGCATGCATACTCAGTGAGTATCTCCTGTATGCACGATTTTGCTGTATTTAATATAAGTTCTCTTTCAGCCGTGATTGATCTAAGTGTGACGTATCACCTGATCATTGAGATGCACGATAGATAACTTGCGTGCATGCATACTCAGTGAGTATCTCCTGTATGCACGATTTTGTTGTATTTAATATAAGTTCTCTTTCAGCCGTGATTGATCTAAGTGTGACGTATCACCTGATCATTTGAGGTGCACGATAGATAACTTGCGTGCATGCATACTCAGTGAGTATCTCCTGTATGCTAGATGTTGCATGTATGTACAGCATTGATGTAGTGTAATTATTAAAGCTTGCTGCTAGTTTTGCTTTTAATACTATAGACTGCAATTTTCATTAAGTTTAGTTGCTTTGAATAACCCGCGAGCTTGCATTCGAAATTGAATTGAATACCGTATGTCTCGAGAGAGAGGGGGTATTGATCATAGCATCTGATTATTGTATATAATGTAAATTAGATTTGTAAATAAGTAATTGTAAGTAATCTTGTAGATGCATTTAGAATATATAGTTGTAATATATCATTGAGTTTTATTCCATTCACTATTGGTGCAACTAATAATCCAGGGAATAAGTTGAATATAAGGAATGTCACTTTGACAGTTGAAGTCTCAGACCCCTGGAAAATACTATCTCCACTGAAAGTTGCCCGGTGCAAGTGGACCTACCACTATAAAATAGGTGGCGCCCGAGTACATTAGTTATTAACCCGAGTTGGGGCGCTAAACAACTTATCTCAGAGTAGATAACCTTACAAATTTGGCGCCCGAGCAGGGACTTGAGTTAAACCGAGTTATACCGAGTTAAACCGAGTTATACCAAGTCGGACCGAGTTAAACCGAGTAAAACCGAGTTGAACCGAGTCAAACCGAGTTTAACCGAGATAACCCGAGTAAGCTATTTTTGTATATAGACAAGTAAATATTCTTTCAGTTAGGGCTGGATATCAAGGATTGTATTTTCAAGTTGCTATGATCACTCTGCCTCGAGACATACGTGAAGCTTGAGCATTTTAACCCTAAAACTATTTAGTCACGGTAGGGATTGTTTGGCCATAGTGTTTCGAGATAAAATCAACAGCTGTCAGGTTGACAGCTGTCCAGACAATTGGAGTCATAGTCGTGTGGCACATCGTTTTCTAGGTTTGCAGGGACGAGAAAACCGTTTAGGACATTCCCAAGTTGTTACTGTCGTCTGTTCACGGGATATCCGAGTTCAACCGAAGACCGACGGAAATTATTTGAACTTGGACATCAAGAAAATCGATCGAGGATTCTATCTCGAGATTCTGAAGAAGTCAGACGTGCTGATCAATCGTATACACCGAAAATGAGGAACGAAGACACTACAAAGCCTCCCGAGTCCGCAGAAGGACAGACTTCACCGTCGAAGAGTAAAGAGCCTGTAGATGTCAGAGTGAGCTGGGTTTATCAGCTGAAGAAAGCTGATATAGACGTGGAACTGTCTAAGTTTGGCCTTGAAGTCACTGGAACAGTTGAGGACAAAAGGAGACGACTGGTTAGGTTCCTGAGGGAAGGTCGAGTGGGTACCGCCCCACCCACACCGACTCCAGGGAGTGTCCCACTGACTTCGACTTGGACATTCCCGAATCTGAACACCGTACCCCCTGTGAATGTGACTTCAACCGGAACCGCACAGGCAACAACCGTACCGACTATGGCCGTACCGACCATGATGACAGCTCCATCTACATCAATGGCAACGGCGAGTCCAGAACCGATACGCACTCGAGACTGGAATTTGTCATTTGATGGGCTAGGAGACCCAGTAGCATTTCTGGAGAGGCTCGATGAGATCAGAGTATCCCAGAATATACCAGCTCATCGATTGATAGCCGTATTACCCGATCTGTTCCAAGGGGAAACCGCCCTTTGGTACCGAAACAACCGTTCAGCCTGTACAACGTGGAATGCATTTGTGGAATTGTTTAAAATCTTCTACTTTCCTGTCAACTACCAAGTAGACCTAGAGGTTGCTATTGGTAGACGTCTCCAAGGACCAAACGAGCCTGTACAAGCTTACATAACCGATATCCAGACGCTTGTGCGAAGGCATGGGAGTATGACACCGGAACAAGAGCTGACGTGGCTATACCGGAACTTGCTACCAGAATATCGACAGCATATCAAAAGAAGTGACTTTGCCGATATTGTTACTTTTTCTCGTGCTGTGAAGGAGTTTGAACTTCTCAGAGGAGAGATACAGGAGAGGTACCAAACCTATGCAGTGACTGCCAGGTACCCTGTCGTGTCGAGAGCCCCACCGACATCCCCAGCGACAACCTCTCTGACAGCTCCAGAGATTCCAAGGCCGAAGATGACCTCACCCAGATCGGAGAGGAATGAATCAAGGAGAGTTTTCCAGTCTGTTTCCAACTCCAGGACAGGAACAAGCTCATCAGCACCAGCTGTGTGTTGGAGATGTGGACAGACAGGACATTTGAGGAGTCAGTGCCGATCCACTCCTAAGTTATTTTGCTCCAGATGTGGGAAGGAAGGAGTGATGTCCCGTGACTGTCCCTGTCCTAGGTCGGAAAACTAGGAAGGCATTGCCCTGCACCGAGACCTGAGCAGTGCCATTCCACCAATGTCTCGGAAACGATCCGAACCGTCCGACCTGAAGATGCCCGTCCATTCGTTTCTGTGCATACCCTTGGTGACCGTTTTGAGGCCCTGTTAGATACTGGAGCATCCAGGACGTATATGGGAGATAACGTGGCTAGAAAATGTCAAGATATGGGAGTTCGAAAAGGAGCACCGGATGCTTCCATGGCCAGAATGGCAAATGGCCTCCCAGCTCAAGTTCCCAGCAAATATCACTTGGACTTAGTGATTGGGAACACAACTATTCCCGCCATAGTTGGACATCTTCCTGGCCTATCATCTGATTTTGTCATAGGCATGGATATTCTGAAACCGCAGAAATTCCAACTGGACCTGTCAGATGGGAGTATACGTATGGATGGAAAACAGATAGTCGACCAGAGACCGCAACCGGAACACCTGATTAGTACCGTAGACCGTATTGAAAAGCTTGCACTCACCCCGACTGAGGAAAGAAAACTCCAAGCATTCTTGGACCAGGAGCTAGCTCAATTCGGGAGCATAAAGGGAGTAACGCCGATACTCAAACATGAGATACGTTTGATCAATCCGGAACCGATCAAACAGCGTTACAGACCGCAGAATCCAAGAATGCAGGAGGTAATCAACGACGAAGTTGATAAAATGCTGGAAGAAGGCATAATAGAACCGTCCAATAGCCCCTGGAGCTCACCTGTTGTTATAGTCCGAAAGAAGGATGGCAAACCAAGGTTTTGCATCGACTTCCAGAAAGTCAATGCTGTGACACATAAGGATGCATACCCACTACCCTTCATAAATGCAATTTTAGATAAATTGCGCCGCGCTAGATACATTTCTAGTATTGATTTGAAGCAGGGGTATTGGCAAGTAGCCTTGACCGATGCAAGCAAACCAGTCACAGCATTCACAGTACCTGGCCGAGGGCTGTTCCAGTTCAGGGTAATGCCGTTTGGGCTACATGCAGCTCCAGCCACGTTCCAACGTTTGATGGACCGTATAATAGGACCTGAACTGGATCCGTATTGCTTCGCCTATCTGGACGACATAATCGTACTGGGAGAGACGTTCGAACAGCATCTCAGTATCCTGAAGGAAGTATTCCGCCGCCTCCGAGGTGCTAACCTCCGTTTAAACCCAGAAAAATGTCAGTTTGGCAGGAAGTCGCTAAAGTACCTGGGTCACGTGATTACAGGCGAAGGGATTGCTACAGATCCAGATAAGGTGAAATCCATCCTGGAATTTCCACCACCGAACACCGTGCGACAGCTACGACGATTCCTGGGAATCGCATCCTGGTACAGACGCTTTGTACCTGGATTCTCGAATGTGGCTGCCCCGTTGAACCGACTCCTGAAAAAGGGATACCGTTGGCAGTGGAATACTGAACAAGAAGAAGCATTCGACCACCTCAAGAAATGTCTGACTGAATCACCCGTTCTGGCCTGTCCAGATTTTGAGAGACCCTTCATTTTGCAAACAGATGCAAGTGATCAAGGTTTGGGAGCAGTACTTATCCAGAATAAGGAGGATGGTGACCACATAATCGCTTATGCCAGCCGAACACTGACAACTTCGGAAAAGGCATATTCAGTTACTGAAAAGGAATGCCTGGCTATCGTTTGGGGCATAGAGAAAATGCGTCCATACCTTGAAGGATACCGATTCACCGTCCTCTCTGATCATCAGTCATTGAAGTGGCTCCACAATATCAAAAGCCCAAGTGGTAGACTAGCCAGATGGAGTATGTATCTCCAGCAATTCGATTTTGAGATCAAGTATCGAAAAGGGGTCCTGAACCGAGTGGCTGATGCTTTATCCAGACACCCGTCTCCAGATGAAGAGGGTATTGCTGCCGTCGAGGGAACACTAGATTGTTCGTGGTATTCCCGAAAGAAAACCGAAATCCTGAAGGATCCTGCCGCCAATCCCGACTATTGCATCAAGGAAGACCGACTCTATCGCCATTTTTGGGATTCAACCGACTTTTCTGAACCAGAGCTTTCTGATCCCTGGAAGCTTTGCATCCCGAAACCAGCTCGTTCATCCGTTATGAAGGAGAATCACGATGCTCCCACTGCTGGACATCTCGGGATTGCTAAGACCACGGCCAGAATTGCTAGCCGCTACTACTGGCCTGGCATGTTTAGGGACATAGCTAAATACGTTCGAAGCTGCCAGTCTTGTCAGCAGTACAAGACGTCACAGCAGAAGACTCCAGGGATGATGCAACCGTCAGTGAATAGACAACCATGGGAAACTGTGAGTTCTGATCTGGTTGGACCGCTGCCCCGCTCCAGTAAAGGAAACAACTACCTAGTTGTATTCCAAGACAGATTCACGAAGTGGATCCAGTGCCGTCCCATACGGAAGGCGACAGCGAAGGCAGTGAGTCAAGCTCTCTATGAAGAGATCATCACACGTTTTGGGTGTCCGAAGACCGTTATTACCGATAATGGAACCCAGTACACAGGTACACTGTTCAGAGATCTGCTAAAAGATCTGAAGATTGGCCACCGTCTAACTCCGCCGTATACACCGCAGTCCAATCCAGTAGAGAGGACGAATAAGACCATGAAGACTATGATCTCTCAGTTCTGCGACAAAGATCATCGGAAATGGGACCAGCACATACCAGAACTAATATTTGCTTACAACACAGCCCGACATGACTCCACCGGGTACACTCCGGCATTTCTCAACTATGGGAGAGAGTTGGAAATACCAGGGGCTGTGTACCGTCCTGAGGATCTAGTGCCAGATGATGTTGATGATAATCCAGAGGATACAAGAGACCGAGCCCAAAGACTAGACAAACTCCGGGAAGTCTTCGAGTTTGTTCGAGTCAACCTATCTCGAGCTTTCACGACACAGAGTCATCACTACAATCTCCGTAGACGAGAATGGAGATGTCATGTGGGAGATCAAGTGATGAAAAGGGAGCATCATCTTTCATCTGCTACAAAGGGGTTTGCCGCTAAATTAGCCCCTAAATATTCTGGCCCGTATACCGTTTCAAAAGTTATATCTCCGGTAGTCTATGATCTTAAGAGCAACACTGGCAAGAAGCTACACCATATACACATAAAGGATTTGAAGCCTGCTCATAACCTGATCGATCAAAACAATGAAGCAGTATCATCTCTTCTAGAAAATGCCGAGAAAAGCACCCGTTCCGAAACCCCAGCCGAAGGACGTTCGTTCCCCCGTGGCAGATGCAGCCAAAATGACCGCCAAAGCTCAGCAGAGACTAAGGGCCATCAAAGTGTTGGCACGGGACTTGACCCTGCGACGCCGAGCTTGTCGAACAACGGTTGGCACTCCACCCGGTCGACAACCTTGCCGACCTGCTCCTATGACGAGGCAAACTCCGCCGAAGTTTGCCCCAACAACCTCAGTAGCTCCGTCCTTTTCACTGGTGGCAGTGGCCGACATACCTCTGCCGATAGGTCCTCCGCCCAAAGCCCAGTATGTGGTAGACATGGAAATGTCGCAAACTTCCACGATCTCCGTGGATAGGCAGCAGAGAGCGACTATTGAACACCCGATGGACACGGGGATAGAGGGGCAGAAAACCACACCGACCATCTTGAGAAGCGAAAGAAGCGAAATAGCTGAGGCATTGCTTGAGCATCCCCGAGGAAAACCGTGGCCCCCTGCCTTACAAACCAGGTTGTTCGCCCTTCGAGGTCCGGAAGCAGACCCGAACACCCGCCTTCGTATCAAGCTAACAGCTCCAGATGGCCGTAGCATTAGGGTCACATTGCCACATAAGCCATAGGAAAATTAAGTGTTGCCAAGCTCAAAATGCAGAGTCCAGTTTTGGAGATATCCGCCTCTCCACGACAGCTGGAAGACCTAGCAAGAGAACTGGCTGAAGCCCTAGCTGAATCCACCGATGTAGCAGTGACCGCCGCTGAGGAAATGAGGAAGGTGTCAACCACCCCTCCAAGGCCGGAGGCTGACGGCGATGCTGTCGCGGGCCCTTCCACCAAAATGGAGATCACAGACGCGCCCGCTGCTCAACCTCTATCTGCGACAAAGAAACCACCGTTGGTGACGCCCCAACAGACGATTGGGATAGAGGCACTACCGCTCGCTAAAGAGCCGGGTGAAGAAGGACCTCCACCACATTGGAACCCGATGACGGATGAGTATTGGACCCCTGAAGCCAGGGAGTTGAGATTCTCGGAAAACCGACTATCAGAAAAACGTCTGGCGAAAGAGCGGAAGGAACGACAAACCAAGAACCGAGCTACCGAGGATCAGTATGTTCGGATCGAACCGAACTTGTGTTGGCGATGTGCCCGAACCGGACACCAACGACAGGCGTGTTCGCGGCCACCGGTGATGTTCTGTTCTCGATGCGGCCTAGTTGGCGTGATGTCAAGGAAATGTCCATGTAACAGGAGACAGGAAACCGACAGACAATCCCGGAGCCGTCACGAGCCACGTCGGTCTCACAACCGCTGCCCAACATGCGGATGTCCCCATTCGCAGCTGCACCGCCGACGTTCGCCAATGGGAGAGGGAGGCCAACCCAGGCGGTAACCTGGTTTTACCATCACCATACAAAAACCGAGCGCGACGACCGACGAAAATGATGGGAACCTGGAATGGAGTTTATTTTTGTTTATTTCAATATAGTTTACTTTGTTATATTATATTTCATGGATAATTATATGAAAAAAAATAATAATAACTGAAGTTATTTTATTTTTTTTAGGAAGTAAGGGGGGGATGTAACGAAGTTACTTTTATTTTGAGTGTTATATGAGACATACGGTATAGTAATTAACAACTTTTGTAAATAGTGAGCTAGGAATTCCGTTCTTTTTCGTGAATGATATAAATAATACCCCGGAAGTATTATTCATAGTCTTCATCATCCACGATTTAGTTTTGATCAGTTGTAAATATTTTGATTTGATAATTAATAAAACGCGGAGTGGATATCAGAGCGATATCCATCCAAGTATACGTATCTCGGGTGCGCCCCACCATTTGAGAGAAGTGGTGGAAGCTCGCCTAGCGAGTCGCCGTTGCTCAGAGAGACCGACGGAGAATCAGTATAGCTTGTGCGCTTAGCCGGCTATACACGCGCAGCCAGCAGACCAGCGGGACCAAGGACGAGCCGACACCGAAGCCAGCCGAGGACTACCGACGGAGAGGGGAGAGCCGCCTAGAAGCCAGAGGACTGGGGACTAGGAAAGGAGTCCAGCGAGAGCAACCGACCAGACAGCCACGCCAGCATACCAGACCGGACCGACCGACAGAGGACAGGAGAATAGAGAAAGAGCGTTAGGTGAGGACAGCGGAGAGTAATACCAAATGGGAGTCTCCGGGATGCAGGATAGTATTGTGTATCTAATATAAGTTCTCTTTCAGCCGTGATTGATCTAAGTGTGACGTATCACCTGATCGTTGAGATGCACGATAGATAACTTGCGTGCATGCATACTCAGTGAGTATCTCCTGTATGCAAGATTTTGTTGCATTTAATATAAGTTCTCTTCCAGCCGTGGTTGATCTAAGTGTGACGTATCACCTGATCATTCAGATGCACGATAGATAACTTGCGTGCATGCATACTCAGTGAGTATCTCCTGTATGCACGATTTTGCTGTATTTAATATAAGTTCTCTTTCAGCCGTGATTGATCTAAGTGTGACGTATCACCTGATCATTGAGATGCACGATAGATAACTTGCGTGCATGCATACTCAGTGAGTATCTCCTGTATGCACGATTTTGTTGTATTTAATATAAGTTCTCTTTCAGCCGTGATTGATCTAAGTGTGACGTATCACCTGATCATTTGAGGTGCACGATAGATAACTTGCGTGCATGCATACTCAGTGAGTATCTCCTGTATGCTAGATGTTGCATGTATGTACAGCATTGATGTAGTGTAATTATTAAAGCTTGCTGCTAGTTTTGCTTTTAATACTATAGACTGCAATTTTCATTAAGTTTAGTTGCTTTGAATAACCCGCGAGCTTGCATTCGAAATTGAATTGAATACCGTATGTCTCGAGAGAGAGGGGGTATTGATCATAGCATCTGATTATTGTATATAATGTAAATTAGATTTGTAAATAAGTAATTGTAAGTAATCTTGTAGATGCATTTAGAATATATAGTTGTAATATATCATTGAGTTTTATTCCATTCACTATTGGTGCAACTAATAATCCAGGGAATAAGTTGAATATAAGGAATGTCACTTTGACAGTTGAAGTCTCAGACCCCTGGAAAATACTATCTCCACTGAAAGTTGCCCGGTGCAAGTGGACCTACCACTATAAAATAGGTGGCGCCCGAGTACATTAGTTATTAACCCGAGTTGGGGCGCTAAACAACTTATCTCAGAGTAGATAACCTTACAACGGGAATAATTCAGCTGCAAGCAAATTGTTCAGCGTACACAAAAACTATGATAATAAATCCACATCAGCAATTTTCTAGCGAATTGTCACTTAGTTATGTACCTCCTTTAAATATCAAGAGAGAAATAAATTTCAATATTAGTTTGTTACAATCCAGTAATATTTCCAAATTAAATACCCCTACTATAGTCGAATCAAATGACTTATTTGCTGATTATCATTTTTATACCCGGTGTTTTGTTGTATGTTTTCGTTCCGAAAGCAAAACAATACTTTAAAAATACTACACTAAAGTAAGACGCGATTAGATTTCTATAATTTTCCAAGTTGCTTATTCGAGAAACCTAATTAATATTTATCAAATACACTTGTTTCGAAAGATAACATGATGTCATATAATGTTAGGTATAACATTACATTTCTGCTGACTTCTCTGTTCCAATTAAACGATAGCGATACTGCTGATCAACACAAAATCCTATTCAGAACATCGCATTGTCAGGTGAATTTATTATTGATTAGTAAAATTGTATTGTTTATTTTTATTGTGACGAAAGCGTCGCGTATTAAACTAAGAAAGCCAGCAAAATGCGGGAATTTTGCCACGAGACTTGTAACACTTAACATCTATAATTTTAAACATCTGTACACAATCTGTATTCATCATCAAAATCAACTGCTCTATTATAGTTGATCAAAAGTTGGGATAGGGACATGTGAGCCGTTTTGACCAATAATGAATAGTTTCGACAAAAAAAATTCCTAAAGTTGAAAAATGTCGATTTTTCACACCCTATATCTCTGTAATCATTTCCGCTAGACCCCAAGTTGGATACATCGATGAAATCAGCTCTTCAGAGGAAATCTGAAAATGCGATAAAATACAGGGTGTTTCATTTAAAATAACAAAGTTGTTGCCACTTTTTGATAGTAGCGGCAACGCCGCAGAGCTAAAAATATTTTAGATCGATAGATTAAAAGCTATTACTTGAGTAACCAAATTTTCAGAATGATCTTATGTCCCGTTCTCCGTAAACGTCTAAGGTGCCATCGACCGTGACCCACCCTGTATAACTTCAAGCATGTGCAACATAATTATAAAAACAAAAATCGCAAAATCAAATACGTGACAACAGGATCGTGCCGTCCAAATTTCACGTTAGTTCAAATAAGCTCGAAGCGAGGCTCAAACTTTCACGTGGTCGAAACAGCTTACTCACAACAAAGAAATGGCGGCATGTGCTTAACCGGTTCTTTTGCGAATCATGTGGGTTGTCTCTCACCCTGATAGCTTAAAATTTGAGTCTCAGGGAATTATTTGAATCTATCTGCCTAGCGTTGCCATATGGCAACAAAAGGCGCTAATGGGTTAAAATACGAAATGTGACTTTTATTGCTGGATTTCCAGGAATACAGGGTGTTTCGAAATTCGACCGACAACGCTTTACAGGTGATATCCCTCGTGATTCCATAATAATTATATACTGAGATAAGGACATCACGGTCTTCAAGTGTTTAGTTCTCGAGATACAGGTTGGAACGCACAACTGGATGAAAATGTTCAGAATTACTTTCTGGATAAAAAATGACCCATTCGAAGATGAAACCATAAACCGAATTCGAATGCAAAATATTCGTTCTTGAGTTTTTGCGAAAAACCTATTCTGATTTCTGAACTTCAACACCCTATATCGTGAACTGAACACTTGAAGACCTATATATGTGCCTATCTGAGTAATTATGGAATCAGGAGGGCTATCACCTGTCGAGAGTTGTCGGTCGAATTTCCAAACACCCTGTATTAACAATTTTTAATCAATTTTTTATAAGAATTAAGTTCTTTCCGAAACATATGAAGTGAATGTTTCATAAACATAAAATTGGTTGAATTCTAGTGACATTTCAATGAAAATATTCATCGACATTCCTGAGACATTCACGAAATGTTTCATGGAACATTCCTGAAATTTATACTATAATTGTTTTCAGAACGTTCCTATATTATAAATTTGAAACATTATTTATGAAACATCTCTGGGATCACAAATATATCGTTTCATGAATATTCATGAAATGTACCAAGAAACATTCACGAAATGTTTCATGGAACATTCCTGAAGTTCATACTATGAATGTTTCCAGAACCTTTCTATATATAATGTATTTGAAACATTATTTATGAAACATCTCTGGAGACAAAAATATATTGTTTCAAAAATATTCATGAAATGTAACAAGAAACATTCACGAAATGTTTCATGGAACATTCCTGAAGTTAATACTATAAATAATGTTCCCAGAACGTTTCCATATATTTATTTGAAACATAATTTGAGGAACATCTCCGGGGGCAAGAATATTTCCTTTCAAGAATATTTATGAAATGTGTCATTTTGACAGGTGAAGAGACAGTTCGGCACTAAGTGAAATTCATGTATTGTTGGGGTTTTGAGGTCTTGGATTGAGTCTTGGAGTCTGTTAGTCGTCAAGCAGAGTCTTGCTGTTGAGTTGGAGAAAAGAGACAGTCTAGCTTGTGACGTAGTAGTAAAAAAACGTACAGAAAATGGGCAACGGAGACCATCCGAAGGCTCAAGAGACCACAGAAGGTCAAACTTCTCCACCAACAAGTGAAGAGCCAGTAGATGTCATAGTTGGTTATTTGGCCTCGACATCACCGGAACAGTCGAGAACAAGCGAAAAGACTCATTAGGTTCCTCAAAGAAGGTCGAGTGGTCACAGCACCTTCGACACCGACTCCAGGGAATGTCCCAGTGACGTCGACTTGGACGTTCCCAAATCTGAACACTGTACCTCCTGTGAACCTAAGTTCACCTGGGGCCGTTCCGACAATATCCGTGCCGACTATTGTAACGTTTTCATTTGCTAATATAACTTGCCTATATCAAACGTTACCTTTTTCATGGTATTTTCTACTAAAACACTAGAGAAACTCTATAGACATGCACTGTCGAATTTATAAACCTTTATTGATAAATTCAGTTGACATAGTTCAGAATTCAACATCTAATATTAAAGCGCCCTGTATATCACTTCTCATCTTTTATCCAACAGAACGCTCACAGGTATGGTAAACTGAAACAAAAAGGAATAATGAATTAGTCAGTAATAAAACATAACTAGCAAACAAACACAAACATAATTTAATAAATTCTAGGTACTTGAATAAACCATACCTTTCTCGTTTGAACACACAGTGTTGTCTTCTTCGAATACACACTGTTTTCTATAGTCTACTTGATTTCGATGATGCAGGCACTGAAAATAAACAAGGTAACCATTAGAATGTCACTCAACCATATTATAAAAAGCAAATATAGGTTTGATTAGAAAACTGTTTGCACCTACCTCTATTGTAAATAAATTATACATATTGTAGAATCGAATGGGCCTGGGGATTTTTAAGTGATCCAATTATTTTCGTTTTGTTTTGAAATAAAATCATCCAATGTTTACGTCTTGGTTATGGTTTACCAATTCTTCGTTATTAGCCACTGTCACTCTTTTCTTGCTTCGATACATTCTTATTCTTCGTTCGCTATGACATCAATTTCCAATCAGCACGAGACCTTTTGGTTCTATTGTTATGTTCGTGAGTATATAGCTCGAGGCGGAGCATAGTCGTATGGTTCAAGGTCACATCACCAACAGCCTCAGTGTACAGGTGCAATTAGAAATACTGCTACGAGACATTTCATTCGTCGATAGTTTCGATCTTTGGTTCCAATTCCAACTTTTGATGTTCCGTGATATTGATGATTTTTGACAAGTTCAATGTCTGGGTCAAGTTCAATGTCAGGGTCAAGTTCTCTTTTCCGGAGAGGTCATTTTTGGGCCATTTTGCTGCTGGCTGTTTCACGTGTTGGCTCGTCAGGCTCCTGGGAGATCCTGAAATTTTGCATAGGCACCTAGCCTTATCTAGGAAATTATGTTTCGGCGTGATGGTAAGACTTCAAACTCTCTTTTTGATATCGTTATACAATATTTCAATCATATTCAGGATGGAAGTCTCCATTCGAGAATTTCTCGAAACACGTGCTTGAGGAAGTATTTTTTTTCAATGGACACCAATGCTGCTCAACCGGCCATCCTGGAAGTCACTCATCCATCAGTATTTTTGATTTGGTGAAACCCTCTATACCCCAGAGGTGAGTTATTTCATTTTATTCACGACGAGAGTTAACTCTCATTTTTTTTGAGACCAGGTTCTGATACCTACCTAATCCATTTTAGGGTTTTACGTATGGGTTTATTCTTTACCATGTCCTGGGTTGAATCGTCTGACATGGCTGTGCAAGGGCCAACCCAATCCCTCCTGTGGTAGGCTGACCACGTATCACCACTTTCAAGCAGTCTCCAATTTTCAACGTTTTGCTGTCTCTAACTTCACCGTTTTGCAGTCTCCTAGTCTACTATAGTCTACAAGTTTCTACCAGTCTACTATCCACTTCAGCTTTCTACCTGAAGACGAACAAATTCATGACGTCATCATTGGATAATATCAGGTTTTTTTAGTTATAAGTTCCATTGACGTCAGAATAATCAAGGTACAAAGATATACTCATAACTACAACTCAGATTTCAGAAGTGCACCTGAAATGTTCAAGCCCTATTTGAAATTTCCAATATCCTAAATACTAGCTTACAACCGGCAATTCAACAGTATAATATATCCCCATGAAATTCATGAATCTTTAGGACATTTCCTTGAAGTTTACAAATATTCAATAACAACTAATATAATATTCAAAGTGGGTTTCTTTTTAGAATTTGAACTAGACTGTCAATGAAGTAATTTCATCATATTAATAGGGTACCTATATCAACTTGAAACATATGAGTATAATATAAATAATATCTACCTCTTTGCACCTACTATTTGTAAATAATCTATGACTGATTTTTCATTAAATTGTATATATCTGCTCCATAGATTTTTCACTTTCTACTGACATCTCTCTCAATCCATATATTACAGGTTTCTGTTTCTTCCTAGATGAACAACTATCTGAAAGAACCAGTGGCGTCCATTAAAATATACATTTGACAATTTTTAATATTACATTGATAATTCTGGAACTTTTCTGTAAATTATACTTTGTCATCTATCAGGATAGCAAATTCAAAAATCCACGCCCATATGCCGCCGATGAAAAGCTGCCGGCGCAGTGTAATTGTATAATATACGTTACACTATGACCATACCGACGATGATGACAGTCCCTTCTACATCGATAACAACAGCTAGTCCAGAACCGATACGCACCCGAGACTGGAATATGTCATTCGATGGGCGAGGAGACCCAATCGCATTTCTGGAAAGGCTGGACGAAATCAGATTGTCTCAGAACATACCGGCTTATAAAAGTTTGATCGCCGTATTACCAGACCTATTTTCAGGGGAAGCCGCCCTCTGGTACCGAAACAACCGTTCTGCCTTCACGACATAGGGTACGTTCGTTGAACTGTTTAGAATTTTCTACTTTCCAGCTAACTACCAGGTTGATCTGGAAGTTGCAATAGGCAGACGACTGCAAAGGCCAAATGAGCCTGTACAAGTGTATATCACCGATGTCCAGACGCTAGTACGAAGACATGGCAATATGACACCGGAGCAGGAGCTCATGTGGCTATAAAGAAACCTGTTACCTGAATTCTGAGAGCATATCAAAAGGAGTGACTTTGTCGACATTGTCACCTTTTCTCGTGCTGCGAAAGGATTTGAACTACTAAGAGGAGAGCTACAGGAGAGGTACCAAAGCTATGCTCTGACTGCAAGGTACCCTGTCCTATCAAGAGCCCCATCGACACCCCCAACGACAATCCCTCCGACAGTTCCAGAAAACCTCGGACCGAATATGGCTAGACCAACTAAACCGGCAAGGGCAGAAACAAGGACAAGTAGCTCACTGGCAGGTAAGCCGAGGACCGAATCAAACTCCTCTCCAACAGCCGTATGTTGGAGATGTGGGCAGACAGGACACTTTAGGATTCAGTGCCGATCTGCTGTTCTAGATGTAGAAGAGAAGGAGTGATGTCACGTGACTGTCAATGTCCTAGGACGAAAAACTAAGTAGGCATTGCCCTGTACCGAGACCTGAGCAGTGCCATTTTACAAATGTCTCGGAAATGACCCGAACCGTCCGACTCGAAGATATCCGTCCATTGATTTCTTTGCACGCCCTTGGTGACCGGTTCGAGGAACTGTTGGATACCGGAGCATTCGGAACGTATATAGGAGATAACGTGGCTAGGAAATGTCAGGAAATGGGAGTCACGAGAGAAGCACCGGATGCTTCTATGGCCAGAATGGCTAACGCCCTTCCAGCTCAAATTCCCAGCAAGTTTCGAGTGAAACTACTGATTGGGAATAATGCTATTTCCGCCATAGTGGGGCATCATCCTGACCTTTCATCTGCCTTTGTCATAGGAATGGATATCCTGAAACCGCAGAAATTCCAACTAAATTTGTCAGATGGGAGCATACTGACTGATGGAAAACCGATAAAGAACCCAATTCCGCCACCGTTACATCCGATGAGCACCGTAAATCGCTCTGAAAAACTAGTGCTGACTCCGACTGAAAATAGACAACTTCAAGTATTCCTGAACCGTGAGCTGGCTCAATTTGAGAGCATACAGGGGGTAACGCCGATACTCAAACATGAGATCCGTTTGGTGAGCTCCGATCTGGTTGGACCTCTGCCCCGATCGCGTAAAGGAAATAACTACCTGGTAGTGTTTTAAGACCGACTTACCCCAGCATTTCTCAAATATGGGAGAGATTTGGAGATACCAAGAGCTGTATACCGATCGGATGAGGTGATAATCGATGATGTGGAAAATAATCCAGAAGAATCTAGAGACCGGGCTCAACGACTGGGCAAACTTCGGGAAGTATTCGAATTTGTACGAATTAATCTTTCCCGAGCTTACACGACACAGAGTCATCACTACAATCTCCGTAGGAGAGAATGGAGGAGTCATGTGGGAGATCAGGTGATGAAGAAAGAATATCACCTGTCTTCCGCTATCAAAGGGTTCGTCGCAAAGCTAGCTCCTAAATACTCCGGACCATATACCGTTGTTGAAGTTGTATCTCCGGTAGTCTATGATATAAGAAGTAGATCTGACAAGAAGCTCCTCCATGTGCATATCAAAGATTTGAAACCGGTATACGACACACCCGGTTCCAACGTTGACACGATGGTATTTCTTACAAAGCTCAACCATGCCGAGACAGCAGAAAACCGATATACCCAAACCGAGGCCCGTAGAGCTCCCAGTACCCAGACAAGATGCGGCAAGGAACAGGGAGCAAGCACACCGTCGCACCCGAGCTATAAGAGTGTTGGCCCGCGAGCTCACACAACGCGGCACCCCTAGACTGTCTGTAAATACTGGTAGCCCTGTACGCCAACCATGTAGACCGACACCGTTGGCAAAGACAATTCCAACTCGGGTGCCAACAAGCGCTGAGAGTACTGAAGGGAAACTGCCGGTAAAAGTGGCCATGTCTACCTCAGTGATGATACCAGTAAACACAAGGACATTCAATGGATGTCCAATATATATCTGTAACGAACATTATGGATATCCTATGGATGTGTTTCAATGGACAAAGGACGTCCAATGGATATCTCATGGATATCCGTTGTCCACCAACTTGGACGTTTATGGGATATCCATTTTCGACCAGATATGTACGTATTCTGTACGTGTATTGTACCACAATGGTCCAACATTGGACTTTCAATGGACGTTATCTGGACCTGTAGTGGATATCCATAGGATATTGATTTCTGTAAATTTTTTTGTACATAAATTCTACGTACATGGACGGATTTTGAACTTTAAGTGGACATCATCTGGATCTCAAATGGATGTAATTTGGACCAACAATAAGACTAATTCAATGTGAGAATATATTCATGAAAATATACAAAAAAAAATGTATCCTACCAAAAATATTACATAAAAATATCAACATAAAAAATGACTCAATTGAAAAAGACCTAAAATAAGAAACAAAAAGCTCAGACAAAAAGATAAGTCCATTATTTTTGTTAACTATTTGGTCTTCTGTTGATGGTCACTCCTCTCCTTTGCTCTCCTCAGCCATGTCTTTATCGCCTCCTCTGAGGCCTCAAGTATTTACTGCTAAATGGCTCTTGTCACATGCTCCTACTGTAGAAAATGAATTAAAATATACACCATGAAGAGAATAAGAAACTTTCAAATTTTAGTAATTCATTTTACTTGGTTCTTTGGGATTTTCTCTCCTCGTTTCTATAAAATAAAAGTATTCGTATTATTTCAATATATTTGTAGAGGGACAAATCAGATGATTTGCCCCAAAATGTCACTGCGTTTAACAAATTTTTCTATCAGGGAGTCTAAAAGAAAAATCCAGTAGCTTGTCAGTGACAATTTGTTTGAAAAAATTTTTGAAGGAAAGAAATATAGATATATTGAAAAAATATCGAATTTGTACTTATCTTTGGACGTTTCGGGACCGATTCTGCTCCCGTTCTCAACATGTAAATGCAAATTATTTTTCTTTGAAAGTTGTGCTGCGTATAGTTTGACACTTTTCAATGTCATACTGATGTTGGCATATGAATGAGTGATTTTAGTCTACAAATGAGTTACAGGATGTTTTCATTAATTGATCTTGAATCTACCATTTTCAAGATCAATTAATGAAAACATCCTGTAACTCATTTGTAGACTAAAATCACTCATTCATATGCCAACATCAGTATGACATTGAAAAGTGTCAAACTATACGCAGCACAACTTTCAAAGAAAAATAATTTGCATTTACATGTTGAGAACGGGAGCAGAATCGGTCCCGAAACGTCCAAAGATAAGTACAAATTCGATATTTTTTCAATATATCTATATTTCTTTCCTTCAAAAATTTTTTCAAACAAATTGTCACTGACAAGCTACTGGATTTTTCTTTTAGATTCCCTGATAGAAAAATTTGTTAAACGCAGTGACATTTTGGGGCAAATCATCTGATTTGTCCCTCTACAAATATATTGAAATAATACGAATACTTTTATTTTATAGAAACGAGGAGAGAAAATCCCAAAGAACCAAGTAAAATGAATGTACCACCTCCTCGATTAACCTACAGACAGTATTTAGTAATTCAATTATTCATTGAAATCAAATCTTCGAAAATTCAGAATTTTGAAAGATTATGTCCTTACCAATCAGTACTTCATCCCAAGCCAACTTCATTCGGCAGCGTAGGTATTAGAAAATAAAGAATTCAGACATCTTTTCACTAGATCGTAGACATTGCTGCCTCCCAGCTTGGACAACTCATTTATCTGAAGATAAAACATAATGTGAAGTTCAATTTGAAATTTAGAGAGTATCTTTCTGATGAATTTAAAGTAGATGTTGTAAGAAGGGTGGACTCTGATGAAGATACTCTATCCTCGAAATAAACTGATTAAATTACACCTGTCTTAGGTCCACCTTCTTAATAATATTTATTTCCTTCATCCACTGATTTTCTTTGCCGAACGAGACAGGTTAGGCAAGTAAGGTCCAATAAGAATACGCTTGGGTTGGCTCGTAAACATTATCAAGAAATTCCACTTACCTTTCGACTCTCAGAAGGGGTGACAGCTCTCTGGGCTCAGCTATCGCTTCTGCGGGCTATCGATTACTTCGAACCGTCACACGTTAAGGTACATGTAAAGCGACAAATTTCGCGTTTCTGATCTGTCAGATGTCGCTAGTGCTCCAGGTGTTACTTGATGTATGCAACCATAATTGCCCTACTTTTGTGTTTCATAGGGTAAAAATTTTGCAGAACCCTTCCGAAATATGCAGATTCCTTCGTTGTCTCTGTAAAATACATACCATTGTTGCCATAGCTGGTAATAGGTCTTAGACTTGCGATATTTTTTTGCAAATTGCATGGTATATACTGATATTGCGCGACATTATAATTATCTGATCTTTATTGTCTCCGGTGGGTGAAGGAGTAGAATTGAATTTTATATTAGCATCTATGAGAATATACATGTATATTTCGTGAGGATTCGATGCAAATAAAAAAGGCGACACATAAACACACAATAAATATAATAACAATTTCTATACATAGTGAGACGATGTGTTGTCGGAGCGCGAACGCATAGATGAAAAGATCGGCAATCGCCTTCAAGGTCATTTTCTCGGGCGCAAGGCGGCTAGGCGGAAGCTTTGACTTTGAGGTTCGAAGCGATGCGCTAATGAGCGTCGGCGTCGGCCGCCTCTTCTGTTTCGGGTATCGGGTATTTAGGAGATTTTACGAGGGTTAATTATTATTATGAATCGTTCATATTTCAGTGATAACGTTCGCTACAGGGGTGGATGGAGAAACACTAGTGTGGCTCATATACTTATTTGTATGTATATGAATGGAATATATGGAATTGGTATGGAATGATAATGATATTTATAATATACACGGTGGTCCAAAATTGCCTTCCGATGTATTTCTGGGGGAATACATTCTTGATGACATTATTGTAATTTTTCAAGTGAAAACTTTAGGCGCGTTCAGCACTTTGTTGGGTGAGGAAAAAGCAAAAAACATTGAATTTCCGTCCCGATCCGTCCGTCCGAACCCGTTCCGACCTGTCGCCGAAGTCACGATTGAACGCGAATGAACATCAAAAAATCCGAAGAGTATCTTATTCCATCCTTGATTATACACTAGTGTATTTTGTAATAATTATGATCAGATTCTATTCAAAACTGGTAAAGGTATCTAGGGGTTTTCGGGGATCGACGGAGATTATGATTTTTCTGTCAGAATTTGAGAATACAAGATGGCGGTAATTATGATCCGACTGTATTCATAATTGGTATCTGGGGGTTTTCGAGGTCGGAGATTATGATTGTGTCATCAAAATTTGGAAATTCAAGATGGTGGAACCAATATGGCTGACGAGTTTTGTAATTAAGATCCAATTCAAAAATATTGTATATCTGAGGTTTTCTGGATCAGAAATCATGATTTTACCATCAAAATTCGGAAATTTATGATGGCGGATCCAATGTGACACACGAGTTTTGTAATTATGATCCGATTCTATTCAAACGTTATATCAGGGGATTTTCGGCATCGGAAATTATGATTCCTCAGTCAAAATAAAGAAATTCAAGATGGCGGATTCAATATGGCAGATGAATTTTGTAATTATGATATATTCAAAATTTGTATCTGAGGGTTTTTTGTACAAAATATGATACCTATAGAATAGAGGAGGGGTCTGGTTTAATAAAGATCCTGTTCTTGATGAGAATCGCCTTATTTCGGAAATATTTATAGATAGATAGATAGATAGATAGATAGAGTTTATTAATCCTTTGTGCTACAACTTGTATAGATAGGATAAGTCACACATGATGGTAAAGGGTACAAAACTACAATTTAAAAAAATAAATAAATAAATATAAAATACATAATACTAGATTAAAAGTATATGTGATACATATTCTTATATGGAACACATTTGTTAATGTTCCATCTTCAAGTAAAAGAGAAAAAAATAAATTAACATGTAAAACTTCATATTATTTATAAAATTATAGTCAAATAGTACCGACAGCTAGTTTAAATTCATCTACAGTATAAAAACCATTGTCGGCTAAAAATATTTTCAATTTCCTCTTGAAATTTTGAGGTTTCAGTACTTTCATTTCAGTTGGTAACATGTTGTAGAGACGAACACCGGCGAACATAGGGGATCTTTCATATTTTGAGTGATGGTGTTTATGAGTAGTGATCATATTTCTACTTCTTGTATTATGGGTGTGAATTTCCGTTCTCGTTTTTAATTCGCCTTTCTTTCCATGTATAACTGTTAATAGTTGCATAATGTATATACTTGTTACAGTTAGTATTTTATTTCGTCGGAAAATATCTTTACATGAAGATCGATAATCTAGATTAAAAATTAACCTCAACAAAGCTTTCTGCTTTATGAAAATTCGATCTATCCTTGTAGATAGTCCCCAAATGATAATGTTGTACTTGATAATGGAGTGAAATTTGGCATAATACACTGATATCAATGATTTTGTATCCAACTTACTTTTCAGCGATTTAATCAAGTAATATGATTGATTCAATTTTTTACAGGTAAACTCTATGTAATCAAGCCATGTAAACAGTGGATCGATCATTGTTCCCAAGAATTTAGTTGAATCAGATAGCTTTAGGGATTCATTATGAAAACTGAATTCGAAATCATGTAAAGTTCGAGATGAATATGAGAAGAATTCCATACAGACTGTTTTTTTCAAGTTTGCAATCAGCCTATTCTTATAACACCAATTACTAAATTCATCTAATGTTTCATTAACCAGATGATACATATCTTCAGAAGTTTTGCTCGATAATATGATAGAAGTGTCGTCCGCATATAAGAATATTTTTCCGTTGCTCATTTCATTAGGGAGGTCATTAACATATCATATATCATCACTATAATATATCATTGGTGATTTGAGGGGAAATATTTCCATTGAAAATATTGCCATGGAAATGGAAATATAGGAAATTCCCGAGAGTGTCTTGGGACTATTGAAGTATTGAACATATTGGAAATATTCAAACCTTTTCAAATCCGATGTTCATTATGATATATCATTCATATTCAGCACTAAAAACTCACTATAGAAAAAACACATACAGGGTGAGTCATGAGGAACTGTACATGCTCCTTCTAAGAATTGAGGCACCTGAGGAAATCACCAAATGACCATCAGAAAGTGTCTCCGCCTCTTCTAAAATAATCTATAGGGTGATTTATTGGATATGGCCAAAACTTCTATCAATCATACCTTTCCAACAGTTCTTTCGATTCCTTCTATTTTTCCAGGGATAATAATGCTGTCGCTCAGCAATCAACTGACGAATTCAGAATCGTAAAAATCCAGGACCGGCCTTGAGAAATTCTGCCAATTTGGTTCATATCAAAAATTTCACCCTGTATAAGGTTTTAGTGAACTGTGATATGGAATTTTTAAAGTTTATGAACAGGCAACCAAAATGAAGTATTTCAAAGTTTCCTCACACTTTCATTGAATTTATTAGAAAACGATTAATTTCGACTACACGCAAAACTTTGGCGACAGATGTATTCATTTGAAAATTAATACTTCGCAACGCATGAATTTCACGAATAAAAGTAGGGATAATATTATTCACAATTCTCCAGCTCAACAATAATCAACATTCTTTTATCTCCAGGGTTGGATTCAGTAATGTTTTAGTAGAGAGTATTGATCACCAAAAATTTCACCCTGTATATGGTTTTGGTAACCTGTGACATGGAATTGTCAAAGTTGATGAACCGGCAACCCGAATGAAGTATTTTGAATTTTCCTCAGAGTTTTATCGAATTTTTTAGAGTACGATCAATTTTCACTACACGCGCGAAACTTTGGCAACAAATGTATTAATTTGAAAATTAATACTTCGCAACGCTAGAATTTCACAAATAGAAGCAAGAATAACATCAATTCCTATTCTTCAGCTCTCTGGAAATCAACATTCTTCTATATCCAGGGTTGGATTCAGTAATTTTCCATGGACCCAAAAATCTTTTGTAGTGTTTCTTAGAAATCCGCAATATTATGAAAATTCGAATCAAAAATTTTCCAGGCAATTTCTATCAACAGACGGGTCATCAACTGAAATCTGGAATATTCAGAAATACTCAGAATCTCTATTACAAATCGATTGAAAACCTCAGAATATTTAACTGATTTAAGCTGTGACATTCGTCCATCACATTACCTACTATAACATCATACCGAATGACGAATAGAACAAATTTTAGAACAAAATACAGGATGATTATTACTTTCCACAAAGAAAAGAAATACAACCCTAGAATTTATAGTCATGTTGATTATCATTGGGATTAGGAATTGGAATCAATCTTGCTTTTATAAGTGAAATTGAAGTGTTGAGAAGTATTTATCTTAAAATTAATTCATTTTTTTGCTAAAGTTTCGTGTTCGGTAATAATTGATCTTATTATTTGAAGAAATTCATTAAAACAGTATGGACAATTTGTAATGCTTTAATATGGTTGCTTGTTCGTCGACTTCAAAAATGTCATGTCACAGTTTACTAAAGTCATATACAGGGTGAAATTTTTGGTGATTATTACCCTCTACCAAAAAATTACTGAATCCAACCCTGGAAGTAGGAGAATGTTGATCATTGTTGAGCTGAAGAATTGGAAATAATTTTATCCTTACTTTTATACGTGAAATTCATGCATTGCGAAGTATTAATTTCGAAATTAATACATTTGTTGCCTAAGTTTTGGCGTGTAGTATAAATTGATCATTTTCTAAAAAATTCAATGAAAGTGTGAGGAAATTTTGAAGTACTTCATTTTGGTTGCCTGTTCATCAACTTTGAAAATTCCATATCACAGTTTACTTAAACCTTATACAGGGTGAAATTTTCGATATGAACCAAATTGGCAGAATTTCTCAAGACCGGTCCTGGATTTTTACGATTCTGAATACGTCAGTTGATTGCTGAGTGACAGCATAACAATTCATGAAGAAATGAAAGGAATCGAAAGAACTGTTGGAAAGTTATGATTGAAAGAAGGTTTGGCCATAATCCATAAATCACCCTATAGATTATTTTAGAAAAGGCGGAGACACTTTCTGATGGTCATTTGGTATTTCCCTCAGGTGCCTCTATTCGTAGTAGGAGCATGTACTGTTCCTCATGACTCACCCTGTATACCCACATCTCGAAATTAGCCTGTCGAACTTCATCACCGGCTTCTACGACCAAAAATAGGAAGAAAAGTTCAGATGAACATAAATGTCTCTTATATGAGGGAGCTACAGACCCCTGGAAGGGGGGTCCTAAATATGATATTTCTTGAATATTTCCGAAACGCCATGTGATATAATAATGCAATTCGGTACAAAAAATAAACTTTCCATCGAGCTTTCCATGCCCAATGCAGTGAAAATAAACCATTCCAAGATTTGCTCTTGTTCCGAATCAATCAGAGATGTATCATTTTCGAGGAAAATCGATCAGAAAATATTGTACCTTCTCAATACATATTCGTTTTATTGTTAATTTTTAGTGTTTAATATAGGTAATTTTATAAAAATTGTATATCGCTACTTCGATGGGAATCAACACCCCAGACAGAAGTCGAAACTTGTGCGGGGTTATGGTGAGCGAGACCTACGTGGAATTCAAACCACTTCTAGGAAATCGAGGTGCTGCTAGGCTTAAAACCAGAAATTACATATTTTTGAGAAAAATGCTCAACCAAATGCTCATTGTGAATAATCACATCAAGGGAGCATACATAATGTCCATCATCAGCCTAATAAGAAATTACATAGTCCTATATACAATGAGAAAAATTAATTAAGCAACAAGAGGAATCCTTACCATAGAGATAGCTTACATGAAGATGGAAAATTTTTTATAATAACCGTAGAGAATTGAAAAACATGAAAGTTAAATGGTTAGTTGTTTTCTAGAGGAATAACCATGAAAACCTCTATAGATGGGCATTATGGTGGATAATAAAAATCTGAAGAGGCCCCTAACATTTCCCAGATAGCACAAATTCCTTTTGAGGCCCTTCTGAGGCGTTCACAATAATGTCCTCAGGACGTCGAGGGCGAGCCAGAGGACATTCTTAAGACGTCCTCCTGTTACCATTCTCTACATACTAATAACGTCTCAGAACATCCCTATGAAATCTTTTGAGACAACCTCATGACATCATAGTAACAGCTTGAGGCGGTTTTTGATGATGTTTCAAGGAGGTTCAAGATTTATAGGAGAATATTATTCATATAAAGAATGAGTCACTAGTGTGTTCTCCTCCGATATTAGCCAAACCGTCAGATATATAAAATGAAAATCCAAGTACAACAGTAATAGGGTTTCATAAGAACAATCACCTAAAGTTGTTTTCATATTTATAGGGTGTTCGAATTCCAAGATATCGGTTGATGATTGTTTTATTTTCAATGGAACACCTCTTGTATATTATTACATGTTTGAGTTTTCCCTGAAGAGTTGATTTCATCAATGCATCACACTTGGTGTCTAGTGGGAATTATTACAGAGATATAGGGTGTTGACAATCGAGATTCTTCGAATGCAGGATTTTTTGTGTCGAAACTATTCATTAATGGTCAAAACGGCTCACATGCCCCTGTCTTAACTTTTGATTAGCTATCTACTGATATTTATTTGGAACAGATACAAATAAGCTGATCAGTATTCTGAATGTTGAACCACCCTCTATTTGTTCCGATTGAATGTCATTAGATAGTAAATCAAAAGTTCATAAGGAAATGTGAGCCGTTTTGACCAATATTGAATAGTTTCCACAAAAAAAAAAAAATCCTAAAATTGAAAAATCTTGTTTTTGAACACCCTATATCTCTATAATCATTCCCGCTAGACCCCAAGTGTGATACATTGATGAAATCAGCTCTTCAGGGAGAACCTAAAAATGCAATAGTATACAGGGTGACCCATTTGAAAAAAAAAACAATCATCAGTCAATATATCTTGGAATTCAAACACCCTATACAGATATGAAAACAATTTAATGTAAAAGTTCTCATGAAACCCTATTACTGTTGTACTTGAATTTTCTCTATTTATCTGATGGTTTGGCTATAATATACAAGGATAACACACTATTGACTCACCTTGTATTATGCAAATGATAATTTTTTCAAAATAATATGGATCTCATGATATTTGCAAAATTTCCCTCTATTTATAATAGGTTCAAATGAAAAACCAAATGAAAAACTTACATTCTAATATTTATAACTTATTCTGAAAAATTTCAATTTCCTTTTTGGAGAAATGTATTTCAGCTTCTTGTTGAGCACTACGAGAAGTTATTGCCTATTGGTAGTTATATTTCTCCATGTTGTTTTTGATTTCTGAACTCTGGACATTCCTGATGCAGAATCAACTGGAAGTTGAAGCCTTCATGCAATATTTTATAGATTCTGAAGAAGCAAAACTATCTGAAACAAACAATGTATTAATATTTCATGTCCAGTACTTACTATCAATGATATGATTTATGTAGTAAGGTACCAACCATTATTGAATCTACTGAAAGTTCAAGTCTGCATTATGTCCAATCTTTCATAATTTCCGAAGAAGCCAAAATATCTTGGAATAAAATATCTCTGCTCTGATGATATCATCATTTTGTGTTATCAATAACCTCCTGAAACAAATAATGTACCTATTGATATTTCATGTTCCAGTACCTACTATATCAATGATCCGATTCAGTTACCTACCTTTATTGAATATACTGAAAGTGCAAACATGCATACAATCTCACATAGATTTCGAAGAAGCCAAAATATCTTGGAATGAAACATCTTTGCTCTGATGACATCATCAATCTTGTGTTCTCAATAACTTCATCTGAAACAAATAATTAACCAATTAACATTTCATGTCCAGTAACCTACTATATCAATGATTTGATTCAGGTACCTGCCTTTATTGAATTCATACTGAAAGTTCAAGCTTCCATACAATATTTTATAGATTCTGAAGAAGCAAAGATATCTTGGAAAAAAACATGTTTGCTATGATGATATCATCAAGTTTGTGTTCTCAATAACCTCCTGAAACAATAAAAAATGTATATGAATGTATCAATATTTCATGTCCGGTAGGTACTATCAATGATTCTATTCAGTATTTACTCACCTTTGTTTCTTGCTACCTGAGAGAAATGTCATCAACAGAGATTATCATCCTTTTGTTCTTGTTATCTTTTAATTCTGTGCAATAAGTTCTTCTCGCAATAATTTTGTGAAATAAAAATTTGATGAATGCATGATGGAGGTATTCAATGAATACTCTAATAATTTTGATATAATCATTGATATTATGATGTATCCTGAACAAATCATGACTATCATAAGACATAACCTCAATTCTAGTTCTTCTTTTTCTTCCTTGTGTCTTCGATGACACGTTATTTCATGGAATGTCATCTGAAGACGTCCGTAGGCACGAAATTCTTTACATCCTCAGGCTGTCACTGGAAGAACTCATTTAGGACAATTACAGCGCTAAATTTACGCCTGATGATGTTCTTAGGTAGTAGAAAATAGAACGTCCTCTCCAGGCGTTTGGCGACACATTGAGGATGACCTTAGGCGAATGTGTGCTATCTGGGTTGGGGCACTTCCATGAGCAAGTTTATGACACAATTGAAGATGAAGATATATATATTTCTATCGTCAACAAAAAAGTTATTATTTCGGATGAAATTTTCACTTCCCGGACATGAAGTGCATGATGCATGTCCGAAAAACCAAACTTCTAATTCGAAAGGCATTTTCTCTATTAATAAAAAATTTCATCTGCGAAGCATTCATTGTTCATCACAATAATCAACTGAATTGACTTAATCTTCAATCTTCATATGAATATGAAATAATTCAACACGACCCATCCCCCCCTTCATTAGGCCCGCGAATGTATTCAATATTCACAAGTCAAAAAGGGAAAATGTGTCCATAGACGATTTTCTGAAGGATTTGCTAGAAACAAACAATCAGCATTTATCGGTTGTCTTTGTCTAGGCGTATTGGCAACACTGTACGACAAATATTATGATGGTCAGACATTTTATGCGATACTCGTGGACAGTAGCGAAACTACTTTAGATTATGACTATTACCAGCAGAGGCAGCACCTGCTGGAGCGATTAATCTATTTGAGAGAAATTTGGTAAGGGGTTTTGAAAACCCTATTTTAAAATCGAATAAATCATTGTTTATGACTGAAATAGGATTCAAGTAATCCGTATTCGTTACATCTTAAATGAATAATCAAAATATATCATATTTTTCGAATAATATAGATTTTACAGCAACTTTCAATGATTAATTCACTATTGTAGGAAAACTGTAAGTTCAAAAATTTTCAAAAAAATCAGGCATATTTTAATTCTTTGTTAAAAACTGCTGTGAGATTTTGACAAAAATTCATCGAACAGTTTTTGTGAATACTAAAAAAAACCTATAAAAAAAGGAGTTTTAATTTTTTTTCTCAAAATTCGTTCGATAGATTTTCATCAAAATCTCACAGAAGTTTTCAATTAAAAACCTTGATATACCAGATTTTTTTCAAAATTTTTGAACTTGCCGTTTTTTTTCACGTGGGTTTACATGAACCTTAAAACACTTATCTGGTAACTCTTTGCCTTTATTATATTATATTATCAACTTTTGACTTATATCAGAAGAACTTCTATGAATTTTACTTCATTGTTCACTTCTGGAAGAGAAGTGGGTAAGTTCAGCAATAAAAGAATAAATAAAACCTCAATGATCTATTTAATAATTATCAAAATAAACAAATAATGAAAAGACAAGTAAAGACAATATGACTCGATGAGGCAATGGCTCCTATATAACAAAGCAAATAAATGAACAAGAGATAATTATGATGATTACAGCTATCCTGAGTGAGTTGAAATCTATCAAACTAATAATATCTTAACCAGTCAAAAGGAAGTTAATGGTTTAAAAATGTATTTCACTTTAAAATTTAGATGTTCTAAGCAGTACGGAAGGTACTAACCTAGTTGAGTCCAGACTCTGAAAACTCAATGAATTTACAAGAATCCAATGATTACCAGAAGAGGAAACTTCATCAATATCAGAAAAAATACAATCTTTGAGAGATTTACCAGACACTGAATTCACGCACCAGAACACTAGGCAAGCAGGATGAAATTCGAAATTGAACTAACTTTAAGATTTTTCTAAAATCCCTATCTGACTCTAATTTCGTCTGTTCATTCCCGTTATGGGTGGAAACTTGACTTGGTTGGATGGTATCAACCAATCGTGGTAGGTTTTTCTCTCTAGGGGTGTATACTATTCCTTCCTTCTCTTTTGACCAGCTTCAGATACTTGACATACAAATAATTTATGTTTTCGCAACATGTGGGGACTTCTTCGAAATTCTTAAGTACCCTCTGCAGATATTCACAAAATAAAAATAAACTATATATGTTTCTCGAGAGCCCTTACTTTTGACGTGTTTATTATGCTACATAAATTGCCCTATTCAATAAATAAACTCTCGAGTTTCCTAGCCTAAACTGATATCATTTCCTTGAAATAATAAATGTCAACTAATTGATGGGCATGCAAAAGATCGCTTCTCTTAAAATTATATTCACGACGTGTGGTTTCTATTCACATCTATAGGGAAAAAGGAAGTATCTCCAATAAAAAACCCTATACCCACACGACTTTTATGCTTAAACTAACAATACCTACTTGACATATCCTGGAATACCCCATTCAATAAGACTTATTGATGCAGAGAGTGAAACTTTTACGATAGTTTTGGAATAGGAGCTGAACCTCGGGTGGTCGAGAATTATGGTCAATAGAACACTATTAGTAGTTTATGGTAGCTATATATTTCGTAATAGAAAAAATTAGGCATGAATTGAGTGTGGCCCTAGTTAAATTCAATGACTCTCGATTTTACTTTCTGACCGATTTCTTGAAAATGAATTCTCAGTAATTTGAAATGAAAAAGAGACAACTGATTTCATTTAATCACTAAAGCCCAATGGAAATCTATATTGAATTATGAATTGAATAATTCGCATTCTTACAATGTGAAGTTCTTCTCGTTCTTTAAATATTCTTCTACATCATTGAGTTGCTCATCATTATCCATAGGAAAGAAATGAAATATTGATAATATGGAGATATTCTCATTATCCTTCTCTGTTGCCAAACAATTAATTTCCTTGAGCTGTTGCAACTCTTCCAGCACTTGAGATAAAATATTCCTTGTCAATATTTGTTGTTTGTGAATAGATTTGATAATCTCATCTGAAATGAATATTTGTCATCAAGTTGAATAATGTAAGGACTCATTACTATTTCATACCATTTTTGTGCAGTTGGCAACAAGAACATGAACATATCTGGAACAAAGAAGATGAAATTGTATTCGTGAATGTATGTGTGAATCTAGAGGGGCTATTAACTACTCGAAAAAAACATACCAACAGTCTGAAGATTCATAGGAGTTGTGATGTTTGAAACAGCATGATCATTTTTATTTGAGTCTTTGGAAGCACTGCTGACATCACTAGAAATTCTGGAGGGACTTGGATACTTCTTTCTGGTCCCATTGTTCTTTGATGAAACAGTCAATTCCTTCCCAGACGATTCAGTTCCCTCATCAGTTGAAAGAGATTTCTTATGTCTAACTGCACGATTGAATTCGTCAGTGTCAGAATTCAAATCACTTTTATATTCAGCTCTCTTCGATTTTTTTCGTGCCTGTAGATAGTTATCTGAAAATTATAGAAAGAATATGTCAATGCTGACTGTTGTTTCAAATGATTCTAGTGATTTTCTCATACATTATGGAAGTAAAAAGTAAAAAACTCACCATAGGTTCCACACCTGAAAATGTTTGCCCTATGAAGAGGCCAACATGTATTTTGGGGATCATGCCTTTTTATGGCTTGGAGTACTTTTTCCTGGGGGTAAGGTGGCCAATAGCAGTGGTCGCTTTCTACAAGCCAAGTGGTAGGCACTGCCTCAACAGAATTTTACTACTGTCCACGTTTCTGCCATTTTCCAAACCTACTACACAGCCTTCGTGATGTGAAAATAACAATTAGAGATAAACAGGTATACGTCATATTGAAAAAACTGCCCAACCTCAAATCAGGCTTGTGGATTTTTTTGTCATTCTAATGTGATAAAAAATGTAAAGCTACCAATCACTATTTTTATATAAATTCTAAGCTTTCTTGCATTTCTACAGTATCTACCTATCTAGTAACTACAAAATAAACCATAATAATCAGGGTGAATAAGAACTGCAATGTCAGAAACACATTATAAAAGAATGAAGGAATCTAAATTCTTTTTTTGGCCATATCTTTCCATTTTAAAAAGTTTTTGTTTTTAATTCTGACACTGCCATAGCAACTTTTTGTAGCCTTTCCAAATATCTGAATAAAATATATGAACAGGGTATCCTATTTGACAATTAAAAGTTGAGGATGGGCTAATTTATATGATACCCTGTATATACATTTTATTCAGATATTTGGAAAGGGTCTACAAAAAGTTGCCATGGTAGGATGGCAAAATTTAAAAGAATTCTCTGTTAAATAAAAAGATAAGAGAATGAGAATTTCGAAATTTTTCATTTTTCTCGTATAACTCCAGAACTAAAGAAGCTAAATCAGATATTTTTATCGATATAAGTGGCCTCTGAAATATGCATATTTGCCCCCATTTAACTATCCCCATATCTCTTATCGTTATCAAACTTCTCATGCATAGATTGGAATTTGAATAGCCCTGTAAAATATAAATATTTTCATTCTAGATGTAAACACAAATAGTGGAAACACTATACATTCATTACCATTTGTATTCAGTTTGACACATTTGTAGGAGAGTGCATTCGGAGGCTATGAATGTAAAGGTCCTAGATTAGTACAAATGAAAATTTCCAGTTCAGTAGATTCACATGGTGATGAATACAAGTTTTTTTTGTTCAGAAATGTTCGCCATATAATTGTTATTGAATTATTGCATTCAGTTACGAGATTTTTGACAATTATAAGAGTATTTTTGTTGAGGCAACAACAGCTATCGCGTTCTGTTATCCTCAAACAAAATTTGAGGATTGAATGCTTTAGTGGAATCATATTTGGAAGAAGTGGGCCACTAGAATGTTCAATATGCAGTGTTGGATACAAACCACAAATCATTTCCTTCGAAATTGAAACATACTCTTGTTCATGAATTCTCTTCAAAATTTGTTCAATGGGTTTATCTCCTTTCCTCAATATCTTTTTGAGATTTTGCTCGTGATTCTCGAATGGAAATGCACTGGACATATCTAGTGGCCCAAATAATTTAGCATCATCACATAAGTGCAATAAATTGTGAACATTATGTGAAATGAATTCTGCTCCATATAAATCTTTGAATATTTGGACAAAATACTTCAATGAAGATTCTGCATATTCATATATGGTGGGAGAATTTTTGACTTGATAAAATTGTAATGGCCACATGTAGGGTGAGAAAGTGTACATAAATTTCTGGATTCAAAACAGATTTGACAACTTCAGGACCTAAATTCAATAGGAACATTCTGAATTCAGTAGCCTGCCATCTTTTAATTTCTGTCAATAACCTGCATTCTCGATTGAACTCTACTGGAATTTGTGAGTTATGACTCAAAATAAATCCAGAAACAACAAAAGTTTGGTGGGATGGTAATTTTGTTGTTCCTGGTTTACCTTCAATCCACAAAAGAATCAATTTTTTGACAACACACAAAATCATTGATCATGTTGATATCTGGTATTGTCTGTAGAACAGATGTGCCCGTATGGTGTTCTTCTTGAGATTTTGATCTGAAGTCTAAATCATTACGAAGCATTAAATCATTATTCTCAGGAAAACATACTCTATTATTCACATATCAACTTTTTGCCACACATTTGGTGCATGAATTATAACCTGAATGTCCTCTTACATATTTAATGAAGCATTTTGCTTACACATCACGAATGAAAGCTTCGAGTTTTAAATTTTATTTTTTATCATTGATTTTCACTCCTTCTCCCACAATATCAATTGGTTCAGTCACAAATGATTCTAAGAATTCATTGGCATGTCTTGGTTTCTCATGACCATAATACAAACCAACAACACACACTGGATTTTTTTGTTTGATGAGATTACATAAGATGAGATACAAGTGACTACCTGAACTCTTAGACAAAGGCAAACCATCAATATTCAAACAAACTTGCATGGTACCAATATTTTTGATTTGAGGTTGGGCTGATTTCATCAACCTTTCAATAGATTTCCCGAGAGATTTCCTAAAACCAAAATGATAATAAACTCCTGGTTCAACAACTTCCAATAGCACCTGTCCAGGAGTATTCAATAATGTTCTTGTATCCAGAGAAAGTTCTGGGTGTAATGGTTTTAATATGTGCAGTGAATTCGAGACTGCTATTTGGGTGATGTTATAATTCACTGCCCATTCTCCAAGTAGTAACTGGAGTAACTTTTTTTCACTGTGCACAATATGTGGAACATGAGGCTCTGGTTCTAATGAAGCTGCTACGTCATCCTCTGATGTCAAGTAAGATTCATTACAATAATCAAATTCTTCATTTTCTATGAAGGTAGACGGTAAACTCATTGGTGATTGTGGACTTTGAACGAAATCTCCACTGCTTTCTCTAGAATTGCTACTAAAATCATCACACAACATACTGGGGATAGACTGGGAAGGGCACAAACCAAGAGTAGATACACATGCTGTACTCGATGAGGCGATTTGTGTATCCAAGTAATCACATGACGCCTGCACCTCTCTTTGTGCCCTTTTGTACATTTTGTGCAAAACTCTCTTTTTCGCGACCTTTCTCTCCATTCTTACCTGGTTATTATTAGAAAACCTTGATAAATCACACAACTCTCAATGTCTATTATTGTCTATACTATTTTTATGTTCTTATCACTCAAATTTGCAAAAACTTTTCAAATTTCTACAGCTTGCCACTAACAATAAGGTTCACAATTCACAATGACAAGGGATATGGAAAATACCGAAATGATAATCGTATAACTGCCGACCTGAAAGGAAGCATCGTGCCATGAAGGATGCAATACCACAATGAATAATCCGTGTGGTGAGGATTGCTTCTTTTTCAATTTCTTCGAAGTGATAAATGGAGAAAAATACTGTGGAGGCATTCACTGTTGGATCCGATAGTGATCCGCTATTTGAATGATGTTTTTTTCAGGATCGGCTGGAAATTTTCTGTTAACTTGTTTCCGCACGGATTACTTGTTGCGCCCTGTCTTTTCATGTCCTGTCTCTAGATGGTTCATTTCAGGTCAGATTGTATTCGTGTTTTGATTGGTCTCTTTCCTCACTTGATCAATTCGTTTTTCAAGCTAAAATAAGTAATGAACACGTACTTACAGGATAAACAACCAAAAATCGAGCAAGATATGTGTCTGAATTCTTGACCCTGCCGAAAAATCATGAAATACTTCGATAGGAAGAAAATTATATACACAAACCATATTTCTATGCGACGCAAATCAATTGGATAATCAATGCTATCATTTTCATAAGAATAAAATATTTGGTAAATACATGGATATCCTATGGATATCCATTGGATGTACATGAATAAATATCTATCTGATGTACATGCATGGATATCCATAACATGTCCATAAATGGATATCTATGATACCAACTACAAAATTGAAATCCATTGGACGTCCTTATCCAGTCCATGTCCATGTGGACCAAATATGGACCTTTGATGGATGTCCATCGGATATCCTGTGTTTACTGGGATAATGGTCGAAAATCATGCCGCTCAGACTCAAGCCGAAGTTGTCGTTTCTGATCAGGCAACTACAAGCCACACTCACCCGGCAGGAAAAAAAATGCCCAAAATAGTGTCGAAAGCCTCCCAGTGCCCGTAATGGCCAGTCAAGTTGATCCTCAAGAATGCCTTTTGCATAGATAGGTTTACACAGACACATACATATATCATAAATATAGTTGTTATAATCATGTTCATATAATATTATTACGAATATTGAGATACAAACCAACTCATTATTCGTTTAGTTATATTTACCATGTGTACCTATCTATCTGTTGCAATAAAATCATTTATTATTATTATTATTATTATTAATTGAGTGAGAAACATGTTACCTTGTCTTTTCCCTGGTTGCTATTTATCCATATGTGACATTAGAAAAGATCAAGCGTACGAGATATCTTAGATAAAAGTTTTGAGAAAATATTATTCCCAGGGCTCAGGGAGAGAGGGTGTGGAAATAAGCAAGGCTCAATTCAGATCACTAGGTTTAATCATAGAAGATTTAATTTATCATATCCATATACTTATACTTAGTTCTACCGAAACTTCTGGCTTGGCAACCCCGAGATTTGGGTCCCCACGGAAAATTAATAAGCGCGGCAACACTGGTTTGTTTGTGATTGACAGTGCGCAAAGAACTCAAGTAAGTTTTGTGTTCCGTGTCATACGTGGTCAGACGTCAGATATTACGTTTCACATTCTAAGTGATGACACAGGTAAACAACCATCCTAATCGTCGAATGATACAAAATCAAAATATACTGATATGAGAAACTAATAAGTGGTTTTATGGGATGTTCTTCTTACACAATAACAATGAAATGACAAATTGAGAAATGAGAAATATGCTTCAAATGACCTATATTAGCGACCCCTGATTGTCTTCACAGTGGGAGGTAGGCAGTCTTATCTCTATATTGACTAGTGAATTCAAAATAAATACAAAACACAGTAATGATTTTGACCTACGTCCTACTCACTTACAAGTACCTAGCTCTGAAGGTTCCACTTCAACCTTCCAGGGTACCTTCAGTATATATACTGAAAGTGCAGTCTTAAACCTATGAACACTTATATATATAGTGAGATAAATACTGAGAAACACCCTTAAGATTACTAGGTGAGTAATCCTGTACACTGCACCTAATACTTTCAAAGTAAATTATAAATTTTGGCAAACCTCATATAACTAACTCCCTGAGTGAGTTCTAACACTGCTGTCGTTGAAGGTATGAGAAATGCAGGACGGTTAATAATCAGTTAAGTCACATAGAAAGCAAAGCGAAGCAGTTATCATGCACCAACAATAATAATATGGAACAGACTCGCCTGGTTATACTGCTGAGGTTCAGTTTGCAGCACAGAAGTCTTTGGGCTTTCTCAGACTGATCGTTTCATCTTAGAGTACTTTCTTCTGCGATTGATGTCTGATCTTCAAATGCTACTCTAATCAAGCAAAAGGTGAATAGCATAGGTAATGCAGTACTTAGATTAGGATTCAACTATCAAGCAAATCATGCATGGTATCATAAGCTCAATGGTACAAGCAAGTACGGGATGTCTGAGAGGGTATATACTAGAAGGCCTACAAGAAATGATCTTATGTTAAGAAAAGCAACTGGAAAGAGTTCTGGATATGAGTATAAGAAATTAGTACAATTGAGCCAAGAACCTACCTCAATGATGATGTGTGGCCTTTAGGTAAGTTTTTATCAACAAATCTTGTGGGTAGTCAATTGTTGAATCAAAGATCCATCTCCATGATGCAACCTATATCCCTTGATATAACATTATTTTGATTTCAACGATTATTTTAACTACCTAACTTTTCTTTTATAGGGAAAATTAAATCCACCGAACAGGTGCTAGCACTTCCAACAAGTAGCCAAATTATCCCAAAGAAACACGTGTTGAAAAATGTCTTGATTTTTTACAAAAAAATACCTATCTTCGATTTCAACCTTGGCCTTGAATTTTTTGACAAATGGAAATTGCGATTGAACCATGATCATTCATGAAACGGTCAAGTTCGCGAGCCTACGATCCATTTCAGATCCACCTTAATAAGAGAGTGACGTCACGCGGCCTGACTAGTCGGTTTATCAATCTTGAGCGTAGAACAGTACCAAACGGAAGGATCAAATCATTCACGGGCTCGGTTCTCTAGACGGACCAAGGTGAAACGATCAGTGTGAAGCGCGCGAAGATTCAGATTGTTCTAATCAATATGCCATGAGGTTGATCTCAACTATCAAGTTGGCTGTTTACCCGAAAAGAAATTTGATTATTAATAAATTGAAATAAAAGCAGTATTGTTTCATTATTTTTATCAGTGGAATTTTAAACCGTAACAACACCACCCCTTCCCAATTGAAGTTTTTTTTCCATGATAAAAAAAAAAACTGGAGATAGACATCTAGTGCTTCCACTGGACGGATAGGTCACTATCTAAACATATTTCTGAGGCTTTCTCTCATTAGGGCTCTGGAGGGTGGGCTTTGAGATCCTTAGCGTGCCAAACGCCAGAACTTTTTCCTGATCCATCAATTAGTTCGTATGTCCAAGGGGACAGGACCTTGTGGATAGTATATGGACCCACGAATTTATTAGAAAACTTTGCGGTGAACTGTTTGGTTGCATCTGATATGGCATAGTTTTTCCGCCAAACTACCTGGTGTAAAGAGTATTTTTCATCGCGGCGTCTCAAGTTGTATACTTTCCGACTTTGTTCGTAAGCTCTACTTAATCGTTTAGTCACATCCTCGTACAACTTTGTGAGAGTAGTAACGCGGTGTCCCTGATCCTGGTTTCTAGAGAATTGGATTTCTTCATCTACGGGTAACTGTGATTCGCCCGAAATACTAACTTCTCTTCCAAAATTAATAAAATTGGGGGTCATTCCCGTTACCTCGTGACGCGCTGATCGTATTGCAAATGCTACTTTAGCTAAATACTTATCCCAATCCCGGTGGTTTTCGGAGACATAGGCCGTCAACATCGTTTTCACCACTCGGTGGACCCTCTCCACCGGATTCGACTGCGGGTGATAATTAGCCGTGCACGCTTGAGTGATTTTATATTCAGCTAACTTATCGACGAACATGTGACTTTTAAATTGTACACCGTTATCGGTAATTACTTTGTTAGGTGCTCCAAACATAAGGATTACCTGCTCCTCAAATAGTTTCGTAACCTTAGCGGCTGTCGCGGTACGAATCGGAAACAATAAAACGAATTTACTGAAGCAATCGCAAATCGATAAAATATATGCGTTACCCGCAGTGGTGCGGGGTAAAGGTCCCACCAGATCCACACTTACCAACTGCCAAGGTCTTGATACAGAGGCTGGAATACTACTGAGCATTAAGCCCGCAGGTCTTTTTTGTTCAGGTTTAGTTCGTATGCAAACCTCACAGTTTCGCACGAATCGAGCCACGTCGCAGCGCATTTTAGGCCAATAATACCTGGCTGATAGGCGCGCCCACGTCTTGTAGATCCCTGGATGTCCGCAAGTTGGAGGATCATGATGATCCCGAATGATTTGTTGTCGGTCAGGCTTTGGAACCACCAATAACCACCGATCTGCATCATTATCGAGGAGGTCCGAATATTTGAACTTATTTCGTTTGAACATCTGGTGTCCATCCACTCTCCATAACGGATACTTGGCAGGAAATTGTAGAACCCGCGCTCGCATATCCCTAGTCCACTTGTCCTCGTCTGGTTGCTCCCCCGCAGCAGTACGACCCTCAACAGAGTCCAACTTGGGTACCGCCCGCGAAAGTGCATCCGGGACAACATGTTCCTTGCCTTTCCGGTGTACTATGTCGAAGTCATACTGCTGCAGGCGAACCGCCCAACGAGCAATACGACCCACAGGATCCTTGATACTGTATAACCATTTCAAGCTCCAGTGATCGGTGATAACTGTGAAACGTACTCCCTCAATGTATGGGCGAAGTCGTTCCACGGCAAACAGTACCGCCAGGCACTCTTTCTCGGTTGTGGTAAATTTCCTCTCATTTTTTGTGAGTGAGCGAGAAAGATAGCACACTACCCTTTCCTCTCCATCGAGTACCTGCGATAATACGGCTCCAAGACCGTAGTCCGAAGCATCCGTTTGAATAGTAAACGGTTCCTTAAAATTTCGACATGTTAAGACTGGTGCAGTCACCAGATAATTTTTCACATTCTCCAAAGCTACATTGCATGAGTCATCCCAATTGAATTTAACATTCTTTCGAAGGAGGGAGTTCAAAGGTGCTGTCACCGTGGAGAAATTGGGGACGAAGCGCCTGTACCAAGAAGCCAAACCCACTATCCGGCGTACTTCAGACACATTTTTAGGGATAGGGATCTTAATTATGGCTTCCACCTTTTCGGGATCTACCATTAACCCGGTAGAATTTACGATATAACCTAGATATCTCAACTCAGGTTTACAGAAGTTGCATTTCTCTCTGTTTAACGTCAAGCCCGCACCAGTTATTCGCTGTAAAACTTTCTGTAGGACTTCCAGATGTTGTGTGAACGTAGGGGTGCAGATAATTATATCGTCTAAGTACACAAAGACGAACTGTTCCAAGTCAATGCCGATAACCCGGTCGATGAAACGCTGCCAGGTTGCTGGAGCATTGTGCAACCCAAAGGGCATCCTTTTGAATTGGAACAGCCCTCTAGTGGGTACTACGAAAGCCGTCAGTGGTCGCGATGACTCTGCCATTGGAATCTGCCAATAGGCCGATTTAATGTCGAGTGTTGTCAAAAACTTTGCATCCCGCAACTTATCCAAGGTGGAATTTACAAAGGGTATGGGATAGGCATCTGGCAGGCTGACTTCGTTCAACTTTTTATAGTTGACGCAGAAACGGTGACTTCCATCAGACTTCTTCACTAATACGATGGGTGATGCCCAAGGAGAGGAAGAAGGTTCGATGATCCCGTTTTGCAACATCTGTTCGAGTTCCTTATTGACGTGAGTTTGTAAAGCCAGACTCAACGGATAGTGGCGTTGCTTGATTGGTATCTGGTTGGGATGCGTGCGAATCACATGCTCCACGATAGTTGTACACCCTGGTTGTTTAGACATGTTCTGGAACGTCGCACTAATTAGTTCGTCTAGCTGCCTACGTTGATCTGGCATCAAATTTTCTTCTCCATTAAGTAAGCCAATATTCGATTCATTCAATTTTCCGGTCCCGAAACACCAACTATCTGAGTATAAATCTGGCACCACGCCCATCTGTATCCAAAAATCGACCCCGAGAATAAGATGGTGAGGGATTGAAGGTACCACCAAGATCCGGAATAGCTTCATCCGGTTCTCCAGCTTGATCGGGATGGTTATACAGCCCAAGACCTCACACGAATTACCATTAGCGACGGTACATACCTTCAGGCTAGTCACTCCGATTGGGCAGAATTTCCTCAACATGTTCCATAAGGGCTGACCAATAACAGTCGTACTGCACCCGGAGTCGAGGAGTCCTAAAATTTCCTTCCCATATATCTCTACTTTTAGATATGGTCGGGCGTCATTCTTAGCATGTGCCAATACGAAGTCAAGTACTGCTAGAGTTGAGTGCGTCTGGGTCGGTGGGGAGGATGGGGACGGCTGCACCCGACCTAGTGCTTGCCCCCCTTCCCATTTTTTTGACGGCATGTCATACAATTAGGAGCTGTAACACCTTCCTGACCACAGCGGAAGCAAAATAATCGACGTGGTTTAAGGCATTTCTTGAAGCGATGGCCTGGTTCGTGGCAATTCCAACATGTTGCATTTACTAGGTTCATCGGAGAAGGTGACGTATCAGTGAGGTGTCTCGAATTATTATGGACACTCGACGGATTTGGTATAACAGTGGCAATGGATTCTGGTCCCACTGATATCTCAGGCTGCTGCATTTGTGCTACCAAAGCATTTGCTGTGTGTGCAGGTGCTCTCCGATATGCCAGCTCAGGCTCCACACATTGCCGGAAATTTGTTGGTGGGGGACAGAATCTTTGACTTCTTATTGCAGTTTCTTCCACCATTCGACTCAGGCGTGTTAGTTCCACGACGGAATTAGTTGGGTGTAGCGCTATCTGAGATTGGATATACGGGAGCAAGTTACGTCGAATCATTTGTGCTCGAGTTTCTTCTGACGGTCTAGACGTGCCTAACTTGTTGAATAAGTTCTCCATGACTGAAATATAGATTATAACTTTTTCCTTAGCTCCTTGGGTTCGTTTCCGAATCTCCTCCCATGAGTCGTGCTCGTAATCGTATGGCATGAAATCGTTTCTTAGTTGTTGGATCAAATCCTCCCACGAGTCGAAAAAATGAGTCCGGTACCATAATAATGCATCTCTTGTGAAAATTTCCGCAGCCGACCGCAAGAGCTGGGTGCTAGTAACACCTCGCGAGTATCTCAATTCTTCTATTCTTTCTAGAAACTTGGTCACACTACTCTCTCCGTCGAAATGGATCTTCCATCTAGACACATCAAAGTATGACGGTGCTGTTTGCCCACTCCCCATTGAATTATTGATAGGAGACAAGTGAAGATTTTGTAGGCCAGATAGGGTATCACATGTAGCGTTTGTCGTCGGTGCCTGCACGGAATGCCATGTACTCCGAATGTCCTGTTGCCTGGGAATGTCGTAATACGGTGGTGGTTTTTGCTTGGGAATTTCGGGTTCAGGCTGGAATTGAACCTCAGCTGGCAGACCAAACCTTAGGGTATCTCTACCTACAGGATAATCCCGTAGTCTAGACGAGACTCGAGGTATATTCGTCTCCACCTCGTCCATCCTAGCTCTGGATGATTCTCTTCTCAAGATGTTTCTACTCGGTACCTGTCTAGCACCTAGGCTCTGGCGTATTTCGCGGATGTCTAATAGTGCCTCCCTAGCTAAGTGAGCTGCTCCACTAGGTCTCGGTTGTGAGGTATTATCCTGTCCACAAGCCTCACCGTCAGCGGCTTTAGGGCTCTGTAAGTTATTTCTTGAAGCTTCTTTCGGAGTTGGTGTCACCTCAGGAAGCAAAAGGTTTGGTGCGTCTATAAGGGAACCTGTCAAAGGATTCTCACTATCCATGATACCGTCATTTTTACCACTCCTCACGTTAGAGTTATTCTCGGGGCAAAGAACTTCTTCATTTATTGTTCCAACTTCGTCGACCAGGATCATACATCGACATAGTAGAGAGCGTCTGAGTTCTTCCTGCTGTTCATCTCCACCAGGAGCTCTTTGTATCCTGTGGTGAACATGGTACAGTCTCGTAGATATTCTCCTGAACTCATTCAATCTATTCTCCACATCGAATTGTTTGATGTCTTCCTGGAGATCAACTAACTTCCGTCGACAAATTTCATACTCCTCCTCTGGAATCAGGTTGAGTCCCTCCACTTTGACCATGCTACTGCCTTCACTTGCAGATATTTGTACTGTGAAGACGAACCTTAAAATGGTGAAGACTGGTCTGTTTATCGATTTGATACGTCACATTGCTGCTCTTCTTGGTCTCCAAACATCTTCCTATGATGGAAATCGCGTGAAAGATGGACTTCAAGAATGTCAGAAGGGAATAAAGCGACTAAATAATGCCTTGCGGTACTCAAAAAACTTGGGCGAGAAGCAGCATCTGGAGGCTTGCCTTAGAAATATGAAAACCTTCCGAAACCAGTTCAAAGCAATTCAGAAGAGGGGAGCTGGGTTATCTTCCAGAAAAGAAACTCCACGGGATAGAGTTCGTTGGAATGATTCAGAATCTGCGTTTCAGTCACGCATCAGAACTGGAGTTATCTCAAATTTGAAACATAAGGACCCTGAAGCATTCATGGCTGATTGTAAAGCTCTTTTCCGGATTCGTATTCAGAATGCACTTAAAAAAGATGAAGCAGTTAAAGTTAACGCTGTGTTCTGCGGAGAATTTGAGATCACTAAAGGAGATCTTATACAGACTGATTACAAATACTTCACTACTCCTAACTCACCCATCTATAGGAATACAGACATTAACAAGTGGTTCAATGAGAAAGTGATTGATCCTATTATGAAGGAGTTAGAGGAGTTCCAGGAGCGTGACAGCGGATGGGCATTGAAGAGCATCATCAATCTAGGTGTGAACATAAACAAGTTCACTCCCCAACTTGGATCCTCATACATTGAGTTACCCCCGCAAATCAAGCAAAAACAAGCTTGCATCAACGTTAAAAATGATGATGATGCATGTTTTTCTTGGGCAGTCATCTCAGCTTTGTATCCAGTCGAAGTACATAACGACAGAACTTCTTCCTATCCTCACCCATCTACCATTCTTAATCTGAAAGGTATTCAGTTCCCGATGACAGTCAATCAAATACCCCTGTTCGAGCGGCAGAATGAAATGTCAATCAATGTTCATATACTGAAGCAAAATAAAAAGGAGCTGATTACTCTACCGACCTACCTTACCAGAGATAAAAAAGAAAAGCACGTCAACCTGCTACTGATTCATGATCATTCCAATAAAACAGGAAATGAGAACACCGCTCCAAGTAGACACCATTACGTTTGGATTAAAGACATGTCTAGGCTTCTTTCAACTCAACTGAGCAAAGAAAATGGACGTAAATATTTTTGCGACCGCTGCTTGCACTACTTTAGGTCTCAAGCTAAACTAGATAATCACATTGAAATGTGTATAAAAATGAATGAAAGTGCTATCAAAATGCCTAAAGAGGGAACAAATATTTTAAAATTCAAAAACCACAAAAATAAAGAGAAAGTGGCTTTCATTGTTTACGCTGATCTCGAATCTGTTTTAGAGCGAACAGGAGACCCTCAGAAGCCCCAGCATCATATTCCTGCTTCTGTTGGATATTACCTCAAGTGTTCTTATGACAATTCTTTATCCTTTTATCGTTCCTATCGAGGAGAAGACTGCATGGATTGGTTCGCCTATGAGATGAAGCAGTTGGCAGAAGATATAACTACCGTATTCTGGTGTCCTTATGATATTCATATGACTTCAGAACAAGAAGCAGATTTTCGAAATGCCACACATTGTCACATTTGTGAGCAGAAATTTGGACTTGATGATGTGAGAGTAAGGGACCATAATCACCTAGTTCCAGAAAAAAATTATAGAGGAGCTGCTCACGATTCTTGTAATATAAATTATAAGAACAGTCCTGTGGTGCCTGTTGTATTCCATAATTTGAGTGGATACGATGCAAATTTTGTAATAGCTGACATTGCCACTAAAATGAAAGGAACTATCGACTTACTGCCCATAACGAAGGAGAAGTACATTTCCTTCACTAAACATGTTGACGGAACTTGTGTTCAGTTCAGATTCATCGATAGCTTCCGTTTCATGAATTCCTCTCTGGACAAGTTAGCATCTTATTCAACCGAATTCCCCAATCTAAGGTCTCAATTCTGTAGCGTCGCCGAAGATCAACTTTATCACGTTCGCACCTCAATGCCCCTCGCAATGTCATTCGATTTTCATTCACAGTAGTCAATACTGGCAAATTTCTTATTTTCAGTTCATAGGCGATTTCATCGCCTAACAATCTATTCACTTCCATCGTGTATATGAACTGCCTAGCAAGAGTTCAGCAACGAAAGGAAACCCAAACCCCCCTCCTTCCTCTCAAGAGAAAGAGAATGAGGTATCCACAAAAAGAAAAAAAAAGTTGGTGCGACAGCCAGTACTATATCCGTCGCTTCAAAACAGTAAATCCCAGCAGATGAGCCAAAATCTCAGTGTGCCAAACCAGCAAGTTAAAAATTTGTGAAATTGAAATAAAGTAAACTCTATAGGCCTTGTACTTATGAAACGAAATAATGTCTGACTTTACTAAGTACAATAATTATCTCAGAACCATATACAGATTTGACAGCAAAAAAAAATTACAAGTATACAGTCCCACCCTGTATTTACAAAATCCACAGTATGAACAGTAGGAAATCTGTGTGTACTTACTACGAATAATAATACAATAGTATCTACAAATGACAAATTTTATCAGAAAAACAAAAAAAAATTCAAACATCCATTGTCGAACCACCCTGTATATGGAACAAAGAAATCAAAACTTGGTTGGGCGCCAGTTGTTACCTTGTCTTTTCCCTGGTTGCTATTTATCCATATGTGACATTAGAAAAGATCAAGCGTACGAGATATCTTAGATAAAAGTTTGAGAAAATATTATTCCCAGGGCTCAGGGAGAGAGGGTGTGGAAATAAGCAAGGCTCAATTCAGATCACTAGGTTTAATCATAGAAGATTTAATTTATCATATCCATATACTTATACTTAGTTCTACCGAAACTTCTGGCTTGGCAACCCCGAGATTTGGGTCCCCACGGAAAATTAATAAGCGCGGCAACACTGGTTTGTTTGTGATTGACAGTGCGCAAAGAACTCAAGTAAGTTTTGTGTTCCGTGTCATACGTGGTCAGACGTCAGATATTACGTTTCACATTCTAAGTGATGACACAGGTAAACAACCATCCTAATCGTCGAATGATACAAAATCAAAATATACTGATATGAGAAACTAATAAGTGGTTTTATGGGATGTTCTTCTTACACAATAACAATGAAATGACAAATTGAGAAATGAGAAATATGCTTCAAATGACCTATATTAGCGACCCCTGATTGTCTTCACAGTGGGAGGTAGGCAGTCTTATCTCTATATTGACTAGTGAATTCAAAATAAATACAAAACACAGTAATGATTTTGACCTACGTCCTACTCACTTACAAGTACCTAGCTCTGAAGGTTCCACTTCAACCTTCCAGGGTACCTTCAGTATATATACTGAAAGTGCAGTCTTAAACCTATGAACACTTATATATATAGTGAGATAAATACTGAGAAACACCCTTAAGATTACTAGGTGAGTAATCCTGTACACTGCACCTAATACTTTCAAAGTAAATTATAAATTTTGGCAAACCTCATATAACTAACTCCCTGAGTGAGTTCTAACACTGCTGTCGTTGAAGGTATGAGAAATGCAGGACGGTTAATAATCAGTTAAGTCACATAGAAAGCAAAGCGAAGCAGTTATCATGCACCAACAATAATAATATGGAACAGACTCGCCTGGTTATACTGCTGAGGTTCAGTTTGCAGCACAGAAGTCTTTGGGCTTTCTCAGACTGATCGTTTCATCTTAGAGTACTTTCTTCTGCGATTGATGTCTGATCTTCAAATGCTACTCTAATCAAGCAAAAGGTGAATAGCATAGGTAATGCAGTACTTAGATTAGGATTCAACTATCAAGCAAATCATGCATGGTATCATAAGCTCAATGGTACAAGCAAGTACGGGATGTCTGAGAGGGTATATACTAGAAGGCCTACAAGAAATGATCTTATGTTAAGAAAAGCAACTGGAAAGAGTTCTGGATATGAGTATAAGAAATTAGTACAATTGAGCCAAGAACCTACCTCAATGATGATGTGTGGCCTTTAGGTAAGTTTTTATCAACAAATCTTGTGGGTAGTCAATTGTTGAATCAAAGATCCATCTCCATGATGCAACCTATATCCCTTGATATAACATTATTTTGATTTCAACGATTATTTTAACTACCTAACTTTTCTTTTATAGGGAAAATTAAATCCACCGAACAGGTGCTAGCACTTCCAACAAGTAGCCAAATTATCCCAAAGAAACACGTGTTGAAAAATGTCTTGATTTTTTACAAAAAAATACCTATCTTCGATTTCAACCTTGGCCTTGAATTTTTTGACAAATGGAAATTGCGATTGAACCATGATCATTCATGAAACGGTCAAGTTCGCGAGCCTACGATCCATTTCAGATCCACCTTAATAAGAGAGTGACGTCACGCGGCCTGACTAGTCGGTTTATCAATCTTGAGCGTAGAACAGTACCAAACGGAAGGATCAAATCATTCACGGGCTCGGTTCTCTAGACGGACCAAGGTGAAACGATCAGTGTGAAGCGCGCGAAGATTCAGATTGTTCTAATCAATATGCCCTGAGG
>OU896717.1:10396823-10419702 GCA_918026855.4 Phaedon cochleariae
CATTTTTCGGTTCTACTATACAATTACTGGTATATAATCCTGGCTTAATTTCTTTATTCGAACAAAGCATATGTTTGGTTAGTTTTGTGTGTATTTTTGTAAATATTTCGGATCTTGGAGGCACTACAATGTCATAAGGACTAGTTAACTTGAAAGAAAATGTCAGATTTTCGATAGGTATCGTTAAGAGTGAAGTTTCGTTATTGATATTTGCCCTAAAATTTGATAAAAAATCTTTTCCTAGAATACCTTGAGTAGTTATTGAAAAATCATCAGGAACAATATGAAAAATTTGAGTTATAGTTATGTCATCTGATAGTTTTATCTCACCAAAACTGATACCTATGGAACTCACACACTCATTTGTGATACCTTTGATTTTGATTGTTTTCTCAGTGTAGATTAATGCATCATCTTCAACTTCACCGAGTTTGATTAAACTTATATCTGACCCTGTATCTAATAGTTAATTAGCGGATTTTGGCATTGAAAGTAGTAGAGGTAGATTTACACATGACGAATTGACATGTTCATTTGAGATTGTGAATACTTGGAAATCGTTTTTGTTTACTTCGTGATTTTTGTATGCATTAGATTGAATTGGAGGTTTTGTCTTCATTTCAGTGTACATGTTTGGTGCTGAGTTAGTATTATTGCGCGATTCTAAATTATTGTTTGAGTTCATGATATCTAATTGTCCTTGTAAGGAATGCACTACATGGCAGTTCTGAGATCCCGGGCCCGAGTCGCACTGCCGTTGTTGGACGTACTTGGCCCTAGGTCGTTTTCCTGATGTCGATTGTTTACGGAATTGTTTTCTGTACGATTTGAGTTTTCATAGCGATTTCTAGAATCTGAATTTGTATTCGAGCGATAGTTATGCTGACGGAAATGATTATTTTGATTTCGTTCATTATTATATTTTCGCTTACGACATTCATCTATTGTATGCCCTGGTTTTCTGCAATATCTACATTCTGATTGGATGTTGTTGACGTTTGATTCAGATTTTATGCTAGGATTTCGGGATTGATGATTTGGATAGGAAGGAGTTCCTCTGAAATTTGAATTTGAAAAACATCGATCGGTCGTGTGATTATTTCTACCACATTTGAAACATTTGACTTTTCTAAACTCTTTATTTTTAGGACATTGAGAATTTTGAAAATTTGTCCACTTTTATAATTACGCTCTTCTTCACAGGCAGCTTCTACAGCTTCCGTAAAATTTTCGAATCGACTGGCTTTTATGACTAATTGAATTGGACCTCTAAGTCCTTCGACAAATGCCTTCAATGCAGATTTTTATTTAAATTTTCAATAACGTTTTGAGCTTGTTGTCCTTCACTAGCAATACATGCGTCTGTTTCGTCTAGAGTTGATCGTTCAATCCAATTTGCAAAACTTCGAACATCTCCATTAGGATATTGTCTAGAGTTTAAAAGTTCTGTTTGGATTTGAGCGATTGTCCGTCCTCAGAGGTACTGATTTTGCGAAATGTTTTTAAAAGCTGACCAATCATTTATAGTTTTGTATTTAATAATACGCTGTGTCTGACAATATAGCTTTAGTAATATTCAAAAACATATCTTGTTGAGCCCTTGTAGTCGCAGTTCCCCATACAACATCACAACATGAAAGGAATTTATGTAAATTTTCCCTACTACCATCGAATTCCGGTATCATTTTGAAAGCAAAATCTGCAGTGAATGACATTTCTGGGATGTTGTTTGGATTTTGTACAAGAGTTTGAGGTTCGACCTCTGTTTCACCAACCATAAGAATTTGAACCCGTTTACACGAATCAAAATTGGGATAAATCACTTAGTAGAAGATCCGAACCTAAATCGACCTTCACCGAGCTGATAATAGAACGAAATATATTTTATCATGAATTTAGTATATTAGAAAACATATTGAAAATGGGTTGGCTAAAAAAATCCTGGGCAGACTATTTTTAATTATTTTTCGAAAAATTATTTTTAATTAAATGTTGCAACATCAGGATAATAAAAAAATTGTGTCCTGACTGAAAGTATAAAACGTATAGAATGTGCAGCCGTTGGGTTGTCTACTATTCACCTGGGCGAACTACTGGGTTGTCAGGTAAACACAGGTATATCGATGCCAGTTACTTTCACTGGATTGGATAATTTAAAAAAATTTATATCATCATAAGCGCTGTTCAATTGCGAACACGTTGATATAGGGTTGTCTGCGAAAATTCCGGTCCTATTAGGGGTTTGCGAATTTTAAAGATTTTAATTTCAACGCACGTGGAAGTGTGTAACAGAGAGATCCGAGGTAAGTATACTGTGTAATAATAAAGGACCCAACATCGCAGTCGCTGTTGATGGGACCCTGAATAGTAGAAAGTGCGCATGCTCGGTGTGTAAACTATGGAGGGTAGAGGTACCTCTACTACCCTTCATATAGTAAACAGTGTGTGTTATTTTGGAGCAACTGATATTTCAGTAGCAAAAAAAAATAATTAATTAATCACATAATAATTAAATATATTTAATATAATACTAATATATAAAAACAATATAATATCAATATATTGCGTTATAACCATAATGATATATCTATAATCTATAATAGACAATAAAAATATCAAATACTTACTTTGAAATTTTTTTGCTCTTTCTGGAAATAGAAACAAAGTGGACCGCCAAAAATTTAAATTAAGAAATAACAAAAAAGATAAACTAGACATCTTGTATTACGATTTAAAATTTTATTAAAAAACAGTATGAATACAAAAATAATATTAATGAAAAATAAATTCTGATAAATATTTTCTATTCAATACCTGATTCATCAGAAGTATCATTTTGACTCTCGAATTCGTCTGATTCATTAGATTCTTCCTCATTTGCTTCCATTTCGACAATGTCCTAGATTTTCAAAGGAGTTTGATCTCCGATAAAACCTGTTGGTTTTAAGGAATCATCAAAATGCCAATCATAGTTTTCAGGATTTGACTTCGCACACTTCGAACACTTTCTACTATTCAGGGTCCCATCACAAGCGACTGCGATGTTGGGTCCTTTATTATTACACAGTATACTTACCTCGGATCTCTGTCACACACTTCCACGCGCGTTGAAATTAAAATCTTTAAAATTCGCAAACCCCTAATAGGACCGGAATTTTCGCAGACAACCATATATCAACGTGTTCGCAATTAAACAGCGCTTATGATGATATAAATGTTTTTAAATTATCCAATCCAGTGAAAGTAACTGGCATCGATATACCTGTGTTTACCTGACAACCCAGTAGTTCGCCCAGGTAAATAGTAGACAACCCAACGGCTGCACATTCTATACGTTTTATACTTTCAGTCAGGACACAATTTTTTTATTATCCTGATGTTGCAACATTTAATTGAAAATAATTTTTCGAAAAATAATTAAAAATAGTCTGCCCAGGATTTTTTTAGCCAACCCATTTTCAATATGTTTTCTAATATAGGGGAGACGAGGGGAATAATGGACTAACCCCCTAATAGTGGACAAGAGACTGGCATATTTCGAAAACCATTAGGTCAGAATAAGTAGTATCAGCTATGTTTATTGTAGTTGATGTATGAATTCGAAAACCAGGACCAATGAACAGCATATTCCAATAGGGAAATCTCTAATGGATTTTTTTTTTATTTTTTTTTTGTGTCCATTATTACCCTCATGAGGGTAAATGTAGACGTACTGAATAGTTTGTTCGTTATTCATGGTGAATTTCTTCTTGTCAATTGTGGACATGTACAAACAGTCCACTATTGAACGCCGTTTGATTCATTTTGATATCTTTTCCACTGAAAAAGTTATGATCGAAATTAGAAATTATAAGTGTAAATTCAACTTTCAATTGGACATAACATCTTTATGATTCTTTTTTCAAATAAGAGAATAACATTCAATAAGAAGGAAATGGATGGACAAAATGCATTGGGAGCTTCTGAAACTGTATTTGTCAGAAAATGAAGTGTAACAAAAAGAAGAGTGATTCAAAAAACATTGAAGAAAAATAAGAAACAATTCATTGTTGAATATTTTGGTCTTCACCTTAGTCCATTCTTCTGAAGGTATGTATTCCTCTCACAATATTTGGTGCTGTCAATAATGATTTAATCTGATCAAAATTAACCAGACATATGTCTTCATTTTGGGGGAACACAAAAGAGTTTGTGTTCCCTTCATGATTCCTCAAACAACTCACTTCGAATTGGTTTCGACAGTTTGAGTCTATAACTTTGGCAACGAAGGTCTTTACAGTTTCTTTTTTGGTGTTGGGATTGTAGGTGAAATTTACTTCAATGAAATCCCCTATTTCGATGTTAATTTCATCTCGGGTTTCATTCAGGAACTGTAATGTTTCCTCTTCATCATTTGAAACTCCATTTTCCGAAACTTCAATCTCAGACTCCACTTCAAATTCACTCTCCAAAATCATTGTTGGGTCATCATCTTCAGATTCGGATGAAGTTGATAGGACTCTCCTTTTACGTTTCAATTTTTTTCCTGACATTTTCTTTACGGGGGTTTTCTTACGTGCTTTCTGACCAGAGCTTGTTGAAACATCTGTTGTATTTTTGTTGGTTTCTTTATCATACTTTTCTTTCAGTATCTTGATCGCAGTTACAGAGGTGAGGACATCCCCTACTTCCTCAGAAACTCTTTTCCTTTGTTTATTTTCTGGTGCTTTTTTAGCTAGGTTTTCTGTCAATTTTGTTCGGATGAACTCTTCGAATGCTGGAGGTTCAGGATTCAGATTTTCCACTTGTTGATCGGGTACATTTTCGATGTCAATTGAATCTTTAAACCTCTTGAGTCTGATGGGATCATATCCCTCATCAGGAAACTTATCAGACCTCACTGGGAACAACCCAGTTGACCTGAAACCTGATATTAGGTATTCAGATTTGAATGCTCCTTCCCAAACTGTTTTTATCCTTTTAGAATTATCCTCATTGGGTAAGATCCTGCCAGGGAAAGTTCTATTGAAATCGATCATCTCTTTGTTCCACATAGTTTTTATTGGTTTAAATACACATTTATCCAATGGTTGCATATAATGGGAAACATTCGCAGGCAATTTCAATAAGATCACCCCATTGTCAATTGCACATTTTGATAATAGATAACTCGTGTGTACACTCGCTCCATCAAATATAAGAATTACCTTTTTACCTCCTCTTTCCTCAGGTGACTTCACAAATGGCAGAAAAGATTCTTTGAACCATTTGAAGAATAATCCACCTTCCATCCACCCTTTATGTTGAGCTGTATACATTGTGCCTGGATAATCATCTTCTGGAATCCAACTTTGCCAGACATATTTGCCTCTAAAAATTATAAAAGGGGGTAGCTTTTCCCCCTTTGCATTGCCGCAAGCTAGTACGGTCGTATTTTTTTTTCCAGAACCAGCAATGTTTTTAGAAACTCTCTTTTGTCCTTTGGGTGCAACAAGTAGGACGTCTTTAGGGTCATGACCAAATCCTGTCTCGTCGCAATTGTATACAAGGTGACCATCTGTAGCAAGAATATTTTCCGTTTGATAAATATGATCTAATGATTTATACCACTTGCTTATCACAAACGGATCTGCTCCTCTCAAACGTTGAGAGCTCATGCTTTCTCCTTCCAAATATTGCCAGTGTGCTCACAAAACTCTTTAACAAATTTCAAAATTTCCCACTTTGTCAATCCATATCCATATTTCCCAGACTCAAACAAGTATTTGGCGAGTGCCTTTTCGTCTTCTTTCTTCAAAAATGGTTTTCTTCCTGCACCTACTTGTATATCTTGTAAATTCCCAAAGTTCCTATATTTACCTAAAGTTGACTTGGGAACTCCAAATCTTTCAGACACGTCTCTCAACGTATTTCCACGCCGAACTGCTGCTATGGCATTTCTCATTGTCTCAAGTTCGTATCTAACACGCTTGTTCTTTTTTTTATATATTCGGGGCATTTTTCTGAAATATAAAATATTTTCTCTGTTATTCAGCATTGTCCACTATTGCACACATAATTCAAGCACTAATGTCCACTATTCCAAACAACAATCAATTTTCAGAGGGTAATAGTGGAATTAGCCCTGTGTGAAACTGGCTTGCGATTTGAATTTTATTATTCGCTAAAAACATAACCTCAATATGTGTTCACAAGTTTCTATAATAAGTTTTAGAGTAAATAATATATTTCAGGTTTGAGAAAAATGTATGCAAGAAAGTAGGGCATTTTGAATGTCAACTTCAGGTGTAGACATAATTCAAAACGGATATATTTTGTGAGATATCGCACTTACGGTTTTATCGCATGTGGCACGAGATTCACAACAGACTAAAGTACTGTCGCCAACCGGACCGATGCATGACGCGGTAAATTTGAATTTTTCACTCGGTTTTTCCACTATTACCCCCTGCTCTTATTCCCCCCACCTCCCCTACTAAATTCATGATAAAATATATTTCGTTCTATTATCAGCTCGGTGAAGGTCGATTTAGGTTCGGATCTTAGACTAACTGATATATGAAAATAATGAGAAAAATTCGAAGAAATACAAAAATAAAATAAGAAACTTACAATTTTGTTAACAAATTTAGGCTTCCAGAAATTTCTAGTGGATTTCGCACGTTGCAAACAGCACTTCTCTGAGGCAACTCAAGTGATCCGGAAAGAGGTTGACTTTCTTCAGCTACCCTGGAGTGTAAAACATTCAGGAAAAGAAACGCAGCTGCAGTAGCTTCCTCTTGAATTCGCCGGAAATAATCAAGGCCGGAACAAAACCATCCGTAGCTTCCACGTTGCTGAGTATCTCGCTACTTCACTAAACCCTTTCTGATCCTACGCAACTATTCGTAGGTATTCCAACACCAATGAAACAATAGTCACTTGTTTTTGGCTATTCGCTGGAATTCTGCACCCCACACCTGACACCACTGTTGTGTTGCGGGTTGGATAGGGTGAGCTGAATGATACTCAGAGTCCTGTTAGCTGGTTTTATTCACTATAGAGCAGTTGATGTTGATGGCGATGAATACAGATTGTCTACAGATATTGAAAATTATAGATGTTAAGTGTTACAAGTCTCGTGGCAAAATCCCCGCATTTCGTCACAGAAACAGAAACGACGCTCTCATGACATCAATTTTGACCAATCAAAATGAAGAATACAATTTTACTAATCAATAATAAATTCACCTGACAATACGATGTTCTAGATAAGATTTTGTGTTGATCAGCAATATCGCTATCTTTCAATTGGAACAGGGAATTCAGCAGAAATGTAATGTTATACCTAACATTATATGACATCATGTTATCTTTCGTAACAAGTGTATTTGATAAATATTAATTGAGTTTCTCAAATAAGCAACTTGGAAAATTATAGAATATGATATTTGAATACATATTCATGCTAACCTCGTAGAGGGTGTGAAGTGTAACTTCACAACAAGTGGTTGGAGTAGGTGCCACGTGGTCAGTCGTGTCTCTGATTCCCTCCAAATCGAGGAATGGTCCCAACAAATCTGATGGGAACCATCAAAAGGAGATTCTCTTCCTATTAATCCCAACACTAGTGGAAATATAAAATTCAAAAATATATACAAGATGAAAAAGAACCTCTAGCTCACTTTTGACCGAGCTGGTACAACTTTTCCAATCAAAATGGTGCCTTCCGATCTTCGTTGGCAGATCTCTCACCGGAAGATCTGTCTTCTCAACAAAAAAAAACTCCCCACACTGCATCAAATCATGAACAATCGTGCGAACCCCCTGTGTCCGATTTTTCACCACCTCCAATCAATGAAAATAACTTCATTTTGGAACAAAACTAGCTATCCCAGCTGAAATACATGTAGATAGACGAGTTGGCCTTTTATTTTCAGTTGGAATTACTGATCTCCATTTATGTTTGTTTTGATTCGAAACTTCGAATTTCAAACACTGACCTGCGCAGAACAAGACAAACCCAATGCGCATGGGCGTCATCGGTAGTGAATATGAATCTTCTTCCCCCTTTATGGGCAAATGTCCCATCGAGACATAACCTCTAATCCCCTTTACCGCCATGATTTGGCACAAAATTGAGTTGTCGTGAAAACGACGTACTATTCACCCTTCTTGAATGAGGCTTACCATAATTGACAAAGATAATTCGAAGGAAAGGTTCATTTTGGAGTGAATTCGACAGTCCGATAGTGTCAATGTATCTTTGTGACAGCGACCAAAGTAGAGAAGTATGTCATCTTCCAAAATAAGAAGACAGGGCTACCTATAGCTCATAATCAGTCAGTTACCATCTGTCAGTCGTCATCAATTTGACAGTGACATTCCCTATAACTAATGGATTTTTCATTATCGAAATTCAATAAACAATCAAATGATTATTCAAGATAACATCGTGGTAGCGAGAATAATCGTGATGAAGTATAAAATGCCTCGCTTGCATTTTAAGCCGAATACAATTCGAGGAAACCAGCTAAACAAAACGTCCTGATCTATGGTAATCATGCGCCAACAGTATTTTGTTTACCTGAACATCAATAATATCTACTATTTTATCAATCAAAATACAAAAGAGCTGCTTCAAAAGATCTGTTTATTCACAGAAAGAAACTACAAAATTAATTCGACTCTGACAATCCCCAAATATATTCCCTTGTCACCAACTTGTCAATCTCCCTCGAGTAATACAGGGGATTGATAGATAGGAAACCTCTTCATTCTCCCACCTAGACAAACAATGATTTCGCAAATTCATTGTTTTCTTCCATATTCTTGTCAAAGGTTGAGGCGTCTGGGAGGATTAACCTTCCTTTCAGATCTTGTAACGTTTCTTTCATCTTCATTTTCTTCGTTTTCATTGTTGTTGGAGTGAGAGTCGGATATTTGGCTCAGATGTGAGACCTTACTGTTCTCTCCATTATCGCATTGAACTTCTTTGGTTAACACCTTTTTCATTACCTCCATTTCTCCAGAGTCTTGGACCTCTAAAGGGTAAAATCTTTGGATAGGTCTCAAGAATTGACTACCTGAAGATGTTCTCAACCGCAACAATCTCGTTGATCCGTCTTTGCCTGAAATCATCTCAGTTATTCTTGCTAAAGGCCATTCATTCCTTTTACAATTTTCGATCTCTATCAAGCCCAAATCTCCAACTCTTGGAGCGGTTCTTCTAACGGACAGCTTTCTATTTTTCAGGGTAAGAGTACTTAAATACTCATTTCTAAATTTCCGTCGCAATTCGCATCTGATTCTCATTCGGTACTTATATCTGCGTCTCAAATCGTTTGCTTCAACTTGGTCTAAGTCTGGAACACCTACTCCTCTTATTTCTTGTAAGAACATTGCTGGAGTCAATGGTTGCCAATCTTCAGGATTTTCGGTTAAACTAGTTAATGGTCGTTGATTGACAACTGCTTCGCAATCACAGATTATGGTTAGTAATTCCTCGTGAGTAAGAGCAGCTTTTCCCAATATTTTCCTGAGCAGACGTTTTAAAATTCCTATCAAACGCTCCCACCATCCTCCCCACCAGGCTGCTGTAGGAGGATTGAATTTCCATTTAATTCTCTCAGCCGTACTTTCTCTCTCTATTTTGTCCCAATCCAGCATAGAAAACGCATTCTCTGCGCCAACAAAATTCTTTCCATTGTCACTATATATAGTAGAGGGTCTGCCACGCCTTGCAATGAAACGTCGAAGTGCCAATAGAAAACATTCCGTGGACATTGATGTGATCACTTCAGAATGTACTGCACGATAAATAGCACAAGTGAAAATCAAGATCCAAATTTTCCCTTTGTCTCTAGCGAACAATGGTCCTGCAGCATCTACGCCTATGACTTCAAAAACGGAGGCGTCTCGTACTCGATCCCTAGGTAATTGTACTGGCGGAGCTTGGAGGTTCTTGCTATGTTGCTTTTTGCAAATCATACATTTTGAAAGTACGGATCGAACTGTTTTCTTGCCTCCAAGAATCCAGTATTCTTCTCTGAGACTAACTAGTACAGTTTGAACTCCTGCATGTAATAGACTAACATGTCTATCAGAAATAAGCCGAATCACAACAACATGTTTTGCTGGCAGTAAAACTGGATAACGAAAATTTTGGATATCTTCTCTTTCACTGATCTTCGTACGTATTCTGAATAACCCAAATTCGTCTTGAAAATATATCAAATTCTTCAGATTTTCTTGGTTATTGCCAAAACATTCTCTTTGGATCAACTTGATCACTACCTTCTCTGATTCTGTGATTTCTTCTAATGATAAGAGTCCACTCAAATTTCGTTCGTTTTTTGGGAGCTTACAATTTGAAATAAATCTTCTCATCCATGTAACCATACCTAGTATGTTTTTATAACGTGAGAAGTAGTGATATAACCAAGAAACCTGGATTTGTTCCTGATTATTGATCATTGAAATGATTCCTTTTTGTTTTTCTTCCAAAACATTGTGTTCGTTGACGTCGTAATTCTGATTAGGCCATTTTTCTCTGGGTGCTAATAACCACGACGGACCTTTCCACCATTCGCTTTCTATTAATTTCTTGGGTAAGCAGCCTCTAGATGGTAAATCTGCCGGGTTTTTAGTACCTGGAACATGGTACAAAAATTCACTTTTGGGTGAGTTGATGAATCTCTAGCACACGATTTCTGACAAATGGCTTCCAAGTTTCATTTCGCTTAATCCAAGTCAAAACTGTGGAAGAATCGGTCCAGCAATAGATGGAAGTATCAACATGAAATTCTTTTCTTATACATGACAAAATTCTAGCTCCTATGGTGGCTGCTAACAATTCCAAACGTGGAATCGATGTTGTCTTGATAGGAGCAACTCGGTTTTTACACTGGATCAGTTTAACTTCAGTCTTATTCACGGTTTGTGTTCGAAGAAAAATGACAGCAGCGTAAGCATCTTGACTGGCATCGCAAAATAAATGAAAACTTTCATATTTACACTTTTCTTCCACATCTGGACGTATCCATCGATCAATTTTCACATTAGTCAAGTATTGTATATTTTCGAACCAAGCAAAAAATCTGTTTTTGATATCACCTGGTACCTCAGAATTCCATGCTAATTTGAGTTTACAGGTTCTCTGTAAAAGGATTTTTGGAATCAATAATGCAGGTGAGATGAATCCTATTACGTCGAAAATCTTACTAACTGTGGAGAGTATCATCTTCTTGGTTAGTTTTTCTGACACTGAAGTATTTCGAAAACTTTCGATTGATACTTCGAGTGTATCTGCAAACTTGTTCCATTTCAAACCAAGTACTGATGTCAAACTTCCTTCTGGAGTGAAATTTTGATTTTCTTCGGTACATTCCCAGCATCTCAATTCCATCTGCGCCTCTAGCATGGCATTTTGTGCATCGTTTTTGAATCTTGCTACCTCTTCTCGATGGTCGAAGCTCAAGATACTATTGTCGACATAAAAACTCTTACTGAGTTTGATCAGAAATTCATGCGAGTATTTGGAATTTTCAATAAGAACATTCTTTAGATGGTGTTGAATAACTGCACCAAGCAAGAATGGACTGCAGGTCAACGCAAAAACGACTCTAGTATGTCTATAAATTTTCAATTGACCATCTGGAGTGTACCACAAGAATCTGAGAAAATTTCTATCTTTCTCGTTCAAGCTTATCTGCAAAAACGCTTTCCTGATATCAGAGGTTACTCCATATCTGTGTTGTCTGAAACGGAGTAAAATAGATGGTATCAATTCAATAAAATTCATTCCTTTTTCGAGGCATTGGTTTAAAGATGAACTCTGGGAATTTTCTCTGACAGAATCGTCAAAAACTGGTCTTAGTTTCGTGGTAGCACTACTCAATTTCACAATGTGTCGATGGGGTAAATAGTGCCCGCAACCTTGGTCATCTTCTGTAGAAACCTCTTCTATTATCCCCTCTCCAAGCCATTCTATGAATACTTGATTGTAATCATCACGATAACCATCTTTATCCAACTTCTTCATCAATGAATCTAATCTCTTTTTGGCGATTTGTAGATTACTAGGTAGAGGATGGTGATTTTCAATCCATGGAAGACTCACTTCATACCTGGAATCGTCAGTTCTTCTAACAGTGGAATTAAAATGTGACATTGCTGCTTCCTCTGCTTCTGCTCTGGAGAATTCTTTCACTGGATCGTTTATTCCGAGTAGTTCAAGGTTCCATAAGTCAGATATCATCTTGTCATTGACTAACATGCTGATAATGATCATACAGCTCGATTTGGGATCAACGGAATCAGTAGGTGCTTTAACGGCTCTACCCATAATTGTCCATCCCAGCTTTGTTTCCATCAAAACCAATCCACCTGACAAAATGTGACTTCTCCCAGTGTATAATTGACCAGCTATATCTGCTCCAATCAGAAGCTCTATGGGACCATCCACAGTATCATTCAGGGATATGTTCAAATTTTCCATTTCTCGAATCCATGGACCATCGTAAATACTAACAATGTTTCCACAAATTATCGGTTGATCGAATGTTTCGAAAGAAATGAAATATTGTCCATCTAAACTGGCTAATTGAGTCTGGTAGCATAAATGGTTGATGGTTTCAGTATGGTAACCACCGAAAAGTGCGTGTACCATCTCTTCTTGTCTGATCACGTCTAGTTGCATATCATTTGCTGTTTTTCTCAAAATGTAGGATTTTTGAGATCCAGTGTCTATGAGTGCTCTAATTCTCCTAGTTTGATCTTGGCTTACAACGTTAACAACTAAAGTTTGGAGAAAAATATGTGTACGTCTGATTTGACATATCAGTTGTAATCAGGTTGGAGTCAGATTTAGAAGATATATTCTTGACTGGAGCTGGTTTGCTTGAAATCGGATTTTTCTCTTCTTCATTTGAGCACATCAGTGGTGAATGTTTACCACCACATTTCTCACATCTGAGTTTATAATACAACGTGCACTTCTTAGCTAAATGCCCATGTCTTAGACATCTATAACAACAACCGTTCTCCAAGAGCTTCTTCTTTCGCTCTGTTAATGTCATCTTCGTAGCTTCTTCACATTTTGCACTGACATGATGCTGTTTGCAAAAGCTGCACCTTGGATTCTGATTGAATAAACCAGTAGCAGAGGGAATGCAAGGTTTAGCTTCGATTTATTTTCTCTTCTGTTTTGTCTCGAAGCTCGTAGCCAATGAAATCCTTTCTTTATTCTCTACTTCACGTTTCAAAAATAGCATAAGATTATCTAGTCTTTCCTTCAAAGGGTCATCGATTGAGAACTGAGTGCTTCTTTGCCAAGTCCTCAAAACCTCTTCTGGCAAGCAGGATTCCAATAAAGGATACAGCATTGCTGAACAGGTATCTGTTGTCACTCCAAGGGTATCGAGTGCTCTCAATTGAGCTTCCATTTTATCGTATAGTAAAGCTAAATTAGTTTTGTTGGTAAGATTAGTTAATACCAGTTTGAGAAGCTCTCTAACATAGTATTCTATCAACAGATCATCCCTACCAAATCTGGATCTCAAACTTTCTATAGCTTTACTATAATTTTCTCCCGTAGGTGGGTAGCTTTCAATAAGTTGTCTAGCTTTCGAATTAGGGGTAGTTGCCTGCAGCAGATACTGAAATTTGTCATCATCTTCCATCTCATCATCTCCGTGAATACGTTTGAATAAACTCCAGAACTGTAACCAATCTTTGATGTCACCGCTAAACTTCCTAAAATCAATCTTCGGTAGCTGCAGTCTGGTTTTATTCGAAGAGACAATGCTGGATTTATCATGATTCTGCTCGAGGAAGAGTTTGTTGACAGTAAAAGCTAGAGAACTGCATCGTATTGTCACTTCGTGAGACTCTTTCATCACTCTTGCAATAGAGTCTTTGTTTTCAGCATCATGTATCATTTTATGAATAACTTTGTTAGACTCTTCTTCGAATTCTTCATTTAGTTTCTCCAACAACTTGAACATACCTTGAACTGCGGCCATATTCGGCTTAGTTTCACTAAGACGACCTTCTAGATCACGGCAGTATGTATCAAAAGAACTTTTCAGGAGTTTCAGAGTCAAAATCTCTTCGGTAGTCATCTTGCAGTTTCTTCAACAGCAATCTCGTCGGGGCCTCCAAATGTTGTGTTTTCCCAATCGCAGATCAGGAAACAATCAAAATACAAAAGAGCTGCTTCAAAAGATCTGTTTATTCACAGAAAGAAACTACAAAATTAATTCGACTCTGACAATCCCCAAATATATTCCCTTGTCACCAACTTGTCAATCTCCCTCGAGTAATACAGGGGATTGATAGATAGGAAACCTCTTCAATGGGTAAGAGAAATCATCTCAAGAACGATATGAATCAGTTCGACATGAACAGTACCTCCATAAATCGATGAAAATTCGTTGCAGAGCACGTAAACAATAATAACTGGATCTGTATTCAGGTAGTATTTTCGTATTGGACAGAACGAAGTGTAACAACTTCTGAATATTTCAATTGTCATTCCTGTAAATTGAATCTACTTTTATTATGCATAGAGATCATATAATTGGCTATTCTCTTCAGATTTCCTTCCGTATAGAGATTATGTAATTGAATAATATAGAACATTGAAAAAATAGCTTGGAAAAATATTTCATGAAGAAGTTTCATTGTCGAATCTGTCATATACAGGGTGTTTCGAAATTCGACCGACAACGCTTCACAGGAGGTAGCTCTCGTGATTTGGTGAATAATGAGGTAGGAACATAAGGGTCCCACGTGATTAGTTATCGAGTTACAGGGTGTTGAAGTTGGGAAATAAAAATAATTTATTCGCAATAACTCAAAAACGGCTGATCTTTTTTCATTCAAACTCGAAAAGTGAATCAATATTGAGGAACTTCAATTCCAGACAAAAAATTCATAATCAACAATTCATCCAGTGGCGCCGTTAAGGGATATGATTCATTGATTTTGCAAAAAAAAATGTGTTGTGATATGAATTTTCGAAATTTCATGTGGTATTATTGAAGGCCATTTAATTTTGATTGAAAAAGGCTCACTTGATTGAACTCGATAGAACCCACCATTTCCGAGAAAAAACGAAAAATGTGATTAGTCTTCAAATTTTTTTACTCAAAATCGTTCAACATGAAATAACAAAAATATCAACCCAAAATTATAGTAACTGTTCGAAGTTCTGGCCATTGACTTGTTGACACATTGTGCAACGTCTTCTCATCGCAAAACGCGTATTTGAAAATATCTCACGGTTAGTATTTATGATTTCCGTTGCAGCCTGTATTCTTGCAATAAGTTCCTCCTCAGTTTCTACAATGGTGTCGTACACTAAGGATTTCATATGACCCCAAAGAAAAAAATCGATCGGATTCAGATCTGGTGACCTAGGGGGCCATACGTGAGGACCACCACGTCCAATCCATTGGTCACCAAATCTTTCACTGAGTAAAGCTCTTGCACTTCTGTCAAAATGTGCAGGCGCACCATCATGTTGGAACCACATGTTCCTTCTGATGACCAGCGGCACATTTTCCAACAATTCTGGAAGAACTTCTTGTAGGAAACGTCTGTAAATTGATCCATTTAATTTATTGGGTAAAATATATGGACCAATCAGACAATTTCCGACAATACCGGCCCACAAATTGATGGAAAATTTGGTCTGGAACCCACGTTGACGAATTTCGTGTGGATTCACGTCATTCCATACGTGACTGTTCCTTGTATTGAAAATTCCTTCTCTGGTGAATTTCGCTTCGTCAGTGTATAGAACATACTCAGGGAAATTTACGTCTTCACGACACATTTCGTTGAACCAATTGCAAAATTCCACTCTCGTGGGATAGTCTCTCTCGAACAGTTACTATAATTTTGGGTTGATATTTTTGTTGTTTCATGTTGAACGATTTTGAGTAAAAAAATTTGAGGACTAATCACATTTTTCGTTTTTTCTCGGAAATGGTGGGTTCTATCGAGTTCAATCAAGTGAGCCTTTTTCAATCAAAATTAAATGGCCTTCAATAATACCACATGAAATTTCGAAAATTCATATCACAACACATTTTTTTTGCAAAATCAATGAATCATATCCCTTAACGGCGCCACTGGATGAATTGTTGATTATGAATTTTTTGTCTGGAATTGAAGTTCCTCAATATTGATTCACTTTTCGAGTTTGAATGAAAAAAGATCAGCCGTTTTTGAGTTATTGCGAATGAATTATTTTTATTTCCCAACTTCAACACCCTGTAACTCGATAACTAATCACGTGGGACCCTTATGTTCCTACCTCATTATTCACCAAATCACGAGAGCTACCTCCTGTGAAGCGTTGTCGGTCGAATTTCGAAACACCCTGTATACAGGGTGAGTCATTAGTGTGGCAAAGTGAGATAACGGCTTTACTGTTTGAGATAGATGAACAAAAATTGCAGAGATGATCTAGGATCATGAGCAGCACATTTCCAAATTATTTCGCATTATACAGGGTGACTCAGAAATGCGTGGCGTATCAAAGTTATACTTTTTCTATGGGACACCCTGTATTTCATTGCATTTTCGCATTCTCCTTTGTGAGCTGACTTCATCAATGCATCACACTTGGAGTCTAGCGAGAATGATTACAGAGATATAGGGTGTTCAAAATCGAGATTTTTCAACTTTAGGATTTTTTTGCGTCGAAACTATTCATTATTGATCAAAACGGCTTTCATGTCCCTATCCCAACTTTCGATTTACTATCTACTGACATTTAATTGGAACAAATACAGGGTGGTTCAAGATTCAGCACTCTGATCACCATTGTATCTTTTCCAATTAAATGCCAGTTGATAGTAAATCAAAAGTTGGGATAGGTACATGAGAACCGTTTTGATCAATAATGAATATCTTCGACGCAAAAAAATCCTAAAGTTGAAAAATCTCCATTTTCAACACCGTATATCTCTGTATTATTCTCGCTAGAACACAAGTGTGATATATTGATGAAGTCAGCTCACAAAGGAGAATGCGAAAATGCAATGAAATACAGGGTGTCCCATAAGAAAAAGTATAACTTTGATACGCCACGCATTTCTGAGTCACCCTGTATGAAGCGAAATAATTTGGAAATGTGCTGCTCATGATCCTAGATCATCTCTGAAATTTTTGTTCATCTATCTCAAACTGTAAAGCCGTTATCTCACTTTGCCACACTAATGACTCACCCTGTATATCGAATCTGTCAGTTTTTTTTTATTTCGGGATAATCAATCGTGGTACGCACTGATTGGCATATGTTATCGGAGAGGTACACTCCTCTATTGTTGGGGTAGTTAGGGGTTGGTGTACAATGATACTCGAATCTGGTGTACCTTCAAGTATATAATCAACTTTTCGGCATTTGATAATGCAGGCGAACTTCTTCGAATCACGTCTTCATAATGCACACCTAACACTCTACAACTAAGTGTTTTTTGAAGAGAAGATGAATCCTTGATTTCCATACTCAAAGAATGTCAAATCTATGACGCGTTCTGCGTTGGACGTTATTATTCAATAATCAATGATCGTTCGATAATTATGATCCAATCAAAAAAGAATTTCCTCATTAGGAAATCTAATAAATGTAGGTACCCAAAAATGAGGTTGCGGTAGAAACCAAAGATTCAGCAATTCAATAAATATATGTATGGTGTTAGAAACTGGATATTACACCGCACCACCCTATACATCGATACCTTCTGATTCTATTAGTAAGACATGACTCAGATGGTTACGTTACATGATGAATAAGAGGACAGTCGTTGGAGAATATAGATTATTAATCGTTTATCTTTTGTAGAGCACACATCGTGAATATAAATTGTTAGAATTTGAATAGTGTTTCAATAACCATAGTCCAATATCTCAGAAGTGTGGATAAAGAACTGCTTAAGGAGTGAAAAAAAAATCATAGTGAAACTGTGTTGTTGTGTAGTGTGTAGTTGCCAAAATGCCGAGAAATAAACGAATACGAAGCCCTAGTTCATCGAGTTCTTGTGATTCAACGAGAGGTTCTAGTGCAAGTTCCACAACTTCTAATTCAAGCCAGACTACAGGGAGACGTCGGAAACGGCAAGAAAAGAAAATGTCAAGAAAGAAGAGAAGTTCGAAACGGTCGAGACATTCACGGGGATCCAAAAGAGTAAGATTGTCTGACAAACAGCTCATCGAAATAGGAGTGAGTACTGCATTGAATTCTTTTCGTGAAAGAAATAATAGCAATATTCTCGCAAAAGTTATACCTGATTTTGACCCAAAAAAAGAAAATGTTCATGAATGGTTGAATATTATCGATGAACATGCCAAATGCTATGATTGGGATGAAAATACAGTGAAATTCCAAGCACTCAACAAACTCAAAGGTACCGCTGAGAAATGGTACCACAATTATATCAAAGATGAAATCGGGTGGGCTAATTATTCATGGGCAAAATGGAAGAGACTATTGGGAGAAGTTTTCCAGGCAGATCGTAATACTTACGCCCTGTTCATGGACGTGGCCAATCATAAACCACGACGTGGGGAGTCCTTATATTCTTTCCATTTTGACCATCTGGCAAAAATAAATAAGCTCAAATTAAATTTTTCCGAAACCGACAAAATTTCTCTTATCTTGGGCTCAATTAATAATGAAACTGTATCATCCGCAGTAAATGCGAGTGGCATAAATAAACTGAATTCATTAGCTAATTATTTAAAGGATCGAGCACATGATAATAGTAGCACCAGTACCTCGACCAGTACTATTACGAATACCAAATCGCATTTTCATAATACTACGAGGGATGCCAAATTTCAAAATCAATTCCAAACTCAAACCAAAATTGAATGTCACACATGCGGTAAAACGGGGCATATAAAAAAAAACTGTAGCTTCAGAAATATCGCGAAAGAACAAACTTGTAAATACTGTAACAAGCCAGGACATTTTGAAGCTGCCTGTTTTCAGAAGAAAAAAAAGAACCAACAGCAAAAAGAATTCAAGGGAGAAGTTCAGTCAAAATTTGAGGTCAAGTTAATATCAACTGGAAAGAAAAGCAAATTCTTCAGAAATATTTCAATCAATAACAAAGAAGTGTCAGCTTTTATTGATTTCGGAAGTGATTGTTCTGTGTTAGAAAGACAGACTGTTGAGCGTCTGGGCCTACATACTTTTGATTTAGATCGTCCTATTTCTCTAGCCGGATTTTTAGGACATGGCATAGACATTCAGCAATTTGTCGAAGCCACCATAGATATCGGTGAAGTATGTCTCCCCTGTAAGCTTTATGTAATTGATGAATATTTGGAATCCAGTGAATGCATCATCGGTAGAAATTTCACAGAACATAAGGAAATCAATTATTGTAGGATTGGTGATGAATTGAGTTTTTTTTATGCAAACCAAGGAGTGAATAAAATAAATGAGATAATTGAATTCAATGAGGACACGGCAATTCAAAATCTTTTATATGAGTATCGTAGTATTCTTTCAGTTTCTTGTAATAATTTGAGCAAAATGAATTGCGAACCTATGAGAATAATTTTAACAACAGATAAGCCTATTTCTCGAAATCCATATAGGATGGCCGAAACAGAAAGACTGAAATTGAATGAAATCATCTCTGTATTATTGAAAGCAAACATCATTCAAGAAAGTCAGTCTCCTTACGCTAGCCCTGTACTTTTGGTAAACAAAAAAAATTCTGACGAAAAACGTCTATGCGTTGATTATAGGGCACTCAATGCCATAACAGTGAGAGATAAGTTCCCACTGCCTAGAATAGAAGATCTTATCGATAGGTTACGAAACTGTAAATATTTCAGTAGTTTGGACTTTAAATCAGGCTATCACCAAATACCAATGCATCCGGATTCTGTGGAGAAAACTGCATTTATAACACCGAACGGTCATTTCGAATACCTGAGGGTTCCTTTTGGTCTTTCCAATGCACCTTCAGTGTTTCAAAAAGCCATGTATAAACTATTTGGTAACATGACATTTGAAAATGTTATAATATATTTGGATGATGTACTCATAGTATCTAGAACGAAAGAAGAGAACCTGAATACGCTCAAGAGGGTATTTCATCTGCTTGCAGATAATAAAGTTACGCTCAATTTGCCCAAATGCTTTTTCCTTAAAGAAAGTATAACATTTTTGGGTCACCAAATATCAGGAGATGGTGTATCCCCAGACATGTATAAGATTGAAGCAGTAAAACAATTTCCGCAACCTAAGAATGTCCATCAGCTACGACAGTTTCTAGGCCTGGTGGGTTACTTCAGGAAATTTATTTATAGATTTGCTGAGAAGTCAAGCATATTAACGAAGTCATTGCGAAAAGGTGAGAAATGGTCGTGGACTGACAAACATACTCAGGCTGTGGAATATTTTAAAAAGATCTTGATATCAAGTCCACTACTTATAATATTCGATCCAAATTTGAAAACAATATTGTATACTGATGCTAGCCGGGACGGATTAAGTGGAATACTCATGCAAGTTACTCATTGCGGAGAAAAACCAGTGGCGTACTATAGCAGGCAAACCTCGTCACAAGAAAAAAAATATCATTCTTTCGAGCTCGAACTCCTTGCAATAGTAACCAGCGTTGAAAAGTACAGACATTACCTTTTAGGAATTGAATTTGTGATTCGTACCGATTGCAATGCTGTTAAAAATACCCTCAAGAAAAAAGATGTTAATACGAGAATAAGTAGGTGGGTTCTTGGTCTTCAAGAATTCACCTACCAAATTGAGCATAGACCAAGGCAACAAATGCATCATGTGGATGCGCTCAGTCGTAACCCAGTGATCAGTGAAAATGAAAACTCTAATGTTGAATCAGTTATGCTTATATCTGATGGGGATTGGTTAGCTAATGTGCAGAATGAAGACCCAGAAATTAAAAAGATAAGAGAAATTTTAGAATCGGGACTCATTGAAGAAGAGAAAGATATTTTCAATAACTATGATTTGAGGGCCGGTAGGGTATTCAAATTGACGGAGAATGGTCGTAGGTGGGTTGTCCCTAAAAATTGCCGATGGCAAGTAGTTCAAGCAAACCATGATGAAATGGGCCATTTTTCGGCTGAAAAGACTCTCAAGAGGGTTATGGATAGATATTGGTTTCCTAAAATGAGGAGGTTCATTACTAAATATGTAAGATCTTGTCTACATTGCCAATACCATAAAGTACAGGCAGGTAAAAAGCCTGGTTTCTTATTTTCTATTGTTAAATATGCCCGCCCGTTTCATACCCTGCATATAGACCACGTTGGACCATTCATAGAAACCAAAAGTGGTAACAAATATTTATTGGTAATTGTAGACGCTTTCACAAAATTCACTTTTGTTTCTGCAGTACCCAATACTAAAAGTAAACCAGTGATTGATCAGTTGAATAATATTATCAGTATTTTTGGATCCCCTTATCGAATGGTCTCCGATGCTGGAAAGGCCTTTACATCTTCAAAACTCCGAAAGTTCTGCACAGAAAAAGGAATTCGCCACTACCATACAGCCATAGCTATGCCCAGAGCTAACGGGCAGGTAGAACGTTTCAACAGAACCATACTTGATGCGGTGGCAGCAACTGGAGCCAACGTACAGACCAATGAGTGGGACACAAATATCGATAAAATCCAACTTGGACTCAACAGTACAGTTAATAAAACCACTCGAAGCACTCCTGCCGAGGTTTTTTTTGGCATTAAATTGAGCGCAACAGGGGATCGTTACGTTAATCATGTCATGGAAACACCACCAATTGACGTTACAAAATTAAGAGAAGAAGTCGGGAAGAAGCTAGAAGACAATAGGAGAAAGCAGGATGAATACCATAACGCTAAACGTGTTAGGGCCCCAGATTATCAAGTAGGAGATAAAGTGCTTGTCAAAGTTATGAACTTCGAAAGTGATGGAACCAGCAAAAAGCTAAGAGAAAAATTCAAAGGGCCATTCACGGTACAAGAAGTAATGGGAAATGATCGTTATAAGGTCAAGGACGATTTGGGATCCGAGAGATGCAAAACTTCCAAACGCTATGAGGCAGTCATAGCAGCGGAACACATGAAACCATTCGTTTCAAGAACCGATGACATATGGTAAGCAATTTCTAAAACACTGGATCAATGACAGTACTGTAGAAATGATATAGATCATCATTCTAGGCAATTTCTAAAACACTGGCCTCGACAGGTCAGTACTGTAGAAATTCGGTAGAAATCGATGACGAATATATTTCTAAAACACTGGATCATTGACAGTACCGTAGAAATTATATAGATCATTATTCTAGGCAATTTCTAAAACACTGGCCTTGACAGGTCAGTACTGTAGAAATTCGGTAGAAATTGATGACGAAGAAATTATATAGATCATTATTCTAGGCAATTTCTAAAACACTGGCCTCGACAGGTCAGTACTGTAGAAATTCGGTAGAAATTGATGACGAACACATTTTCGAATCGCTGTATGTGCAGTCTTATGAAAATTCATTCCTGGATCATTGCGAATTTCTAAAACACTGTCTCACAGGAGCAGTCCCGTAGAAATTTGTTTAATAAGAAACGTCTCAAACACTGAGCATTTATCAACACACGTAAAGTACCAAAAAAAAAAAAAAAAAAAAAACGAATGACACCGACTGTCCAGATACTCATCAATACCGATTTTTGTTTCAGATCGATACCTTGAGGACAAGGACTTTGTAGGATGGCCGGATGTTAGAAACTGGATATTACACCGCACCACCCTATACATCGATACCTTCTGATTCTATTAGTAAGACATGACTCAGATGGTTACGTTACATGATGAATAAGAGGACAGTCGTTGGAGAATATAGATTATTAATCGTTTATCTTTTGTAGAGCACAC
>OU896717.1:10420202-10648313 GCA_918026855.4 Phaedon cochleariae
CAGGCATTACTGGTGCAACCGAAACGCTCCTGGAAATGATTCGGCAGGTCATCGTCAGACGAACCACGTCCCTGGATCCAAAGGGTCTGGACGATCATGCCCTACGTGCGGGTGTCCTTATGCCCGGGTTCATCCCCGACACTAAGAAATAGCTCAAAATTGGAAGCCTGAGGCCAGGCAAAGAAGATTGTTTTTCAATTTCACTTTATTGATATTGTAGAGGAATATTATTGTTTTCAACTTTCTTGTATTGTTATCATATAAATTAGATTGATTGGGATAATCATTTATGGAAAAATTTGTATAAAGTTTTTCTTTAAGTAAGGGGAAGATGTAAGGAATTTACCTAATTTCCGAGTATTCTTTTTCGAAAGGGAGTTTCATAATACACCGGAAGTTTTGCTGACATCATCTTGAATGTACGGGGTTGTATTTTGATAGATATAATTATTGATAATAATTGATTAGGCAAGACGTCATTGCAATCGCTATAAGCAAGTCTCGATGTTCATCGATGAGCGCTACGATGCCCCTCTGTGTCGCGCGCCGAGAATAGTGGGGCAAACATAGATAAATCTGCGATCGCGCCCAGAAACGACAGTGTTCACTTAGACCGCAGCTGGACGCTACCGACCTGAAAGCTCATACCGAGAGGGAGGAACTACTTGATACCGCAAGCAGTGAGGTGAGCCGAAACTATATTGCATTTAATAGTAGTGTTTTGCTGCACTCTGTATTCCTGCAATCAGCGAATAATATTCGGGTTGCAGGACGGTACGCAGGGGACTGCATTGCGTTCAGCGAATTATATTCGGGACGTAAGGTTGTCTATTGTTTATCGTCTCCTACCGGAGCCGATTTACTGTGAAGGTACTTGGTGCTTTTGTCCTGCATTCAGCGAATAATATTCGGGTTGGAGGACATGGTACTGGAGGGATGCTTTGCAATTCGGCGAATTATATTCGGGATTTGTAGAGGGACCTTCTGAGGGATGCTTTACGATTCAGCGAATTATATTCGGGATTTGTGGAGGGACCTTTTGGGGGGTGCTTTGCAATTCAGCGAATTGTATTCGGGTTTTGTGAAGGTACCTTTTACCTGCTGACAGTACCAGATATGTTTTGTATTGCACTTATCGCTTATTGCTAGATCGGCTTCAATCAATAATCATAAGGCTTGGCTTCTGATGCATTTATGGATTTTGCAAATCAGATAGTATATATTTATGAGCTTTGCATGAATTCATGAATCAACATTTCAAGAATCCGGGAAGATCATAGCATCGCGGAACGGAATCAATTTTCAAGCTTTCCAAGGGGGGTGTTGCAATTGCATATATATCAACGATTGTGAAGTAATTTGGAAATAATAAGTATTCCCTTGACTCGCCAGCCTCTTGTTAATATTTGGAAAATAAATTGATAGATGTATTATAAATATTGCTTGTTTCATTTGTTAGGTTAGAATAACCAAGAGCAACTAATGATCTGGGGACAACTTATGACCCCTGGATCATTCTCTCTCCACTGATAAGTTGCCCGGTGCAAAGTGGACCTACCACTATAATATAGGTGGCGCCCGAGTTATTGATAATTAACGAACCCGCTTCAAAGTGCCAAGATGACATCAGTAGTGTACCTACCTTCGCCTCAGCCCAAGATGGCCGCCGCCGGAAGTGACGTCACAACCGTTCCTGTGGTAGAAGGTGTTGGATGCACGGGTGACAAGATGGCCGCCGGAAGTGACAAGTGACAGATGACAAGTGACAGATGACAAGTGACAGATGACAAGTGACAGATGACAAGTGACAGATAGCAGATGACATGTGACATGGAGCCCAAGGGGTGACAGATGGCATGGAACACAAAGAGTGACAGGTGACAGATGACGAGTGACATATGACAAGCGATAGGTGAAAGATGACAAGTGACAGATGACATGGAACACAAGCAATGACACGTGTAAGTACTCTGAACTTAGCCCCCTAGACTCTGGACTGTAGTGCTTATGGGCGTGGACATTCTTCTTCTTCTTTTTGAAAGATGGTGGATGACGTCACAATCCAGTGACTGTGCTTACCAGATTTAGGTTGGTAGGTATTACTACAATTGGTAGCACTTTGTTTCAAGGTCACCCGATATGCATGTTGCAGGTGGCCGATGAGTCATCCTTATCTCGACTTCATAGAACAATGCCGCCTTTGTTTGCCATTTATGTTATCTAGCCTTCCTCTAGAACAATGCCGCCTTTGTTCTTTCTACGCCACAGCGTTTCTTGGAATTCCAGCTATTGGAAAATTGCGACGCAATATACGAGAACAATGCCGCCTTTGTTTGCAGGTGTCCGATTACGTAACAACCTCATCCGATTGCATCATCCTTATCTGTGTGAGAACAATGGGTCCATTGTTCTGACGCAGGTGGCCGATGAGTCATCCAACAAAGCCTCATTTGTTCTCGCTGAGAGATATTCTTGTAACCTCATTTTGTTAGCAGGTGGCTGATGACTTCACGAGCCATTCAAGAATGGAAAAACTCCAGAGGTATACAGGGTGTGTGAAAGAATGTTTCATAGGTGTCAGATATGTCAAATACTTACATTCTACCGACACTCACCTACCCAATAGCGTATGTCTATGTGAGACAAGGATGCAATGTCCAAAAATGGTTTAACACATGCAGAGCCATCCCCACCACTACCATCACCACAACCTCGATTACTTCTTTCTGAGGATAATATGGGAATTTCAAATCAGCATAACAATATCCTTAGAAGAATAGTACGACACAGCCAGCCACAAAATGTCACGGATGGCATATATAGTACTGACAACCATTTCGAATAACGTATTGTGTGTATGTTTTATCTGTCGATGACTTTATTGCAATCAATTAACGTGGAGAGCGATGCGAAATAACAATTGACGTCTACCAGTACTCTTTAAAGAGAAACCAAAGACGAATAATTCGATCTATAAACTCGAGTTGATGTTTTCCTGTGGATCTGGAGGGGAAACCGAATAACAAGATACATGTTTTCATAACAGCAGCTCACCTGCACAAAATATGTCGAAATACAACTTGAAATATCATACAATGTTCAATAGAAAATTATTATTCAACATACGTCAAAGCCGTGCTGCAAAACATCGAATCCGTGTTGCAAAACATCAAAAACGTTCGTCAAAACATCACCAACGTCAAAAATGTCAAAAACGTCAAAAAATGTCAAAAACGTCGAAAACGTCGAAAAAACGTCAAAAAACGTCGAAAAGCGTCAAAAAACGTCGAAAAACGTCGAAAAACGTCGAAAAACGTCGAAAAGCGTCAAAAAACGTCAAAAAACGTCGAAAAACGTCGAAAAGCGTCAAAAAACGTCGAAAAACGTCGAAAAACGTCGAAAAGCGTCAAAAAACGTCGAAAAACGTCGAAAAACGTCGAAAAAAAATATATACAGAACGGATTGCTCACAAAATCAATAGACCATCCCCCCTTCTCCACCTTCCGTGTTAAAAAACGTGACTCAGCCGACCAATCAGAGACCATCTTCTTTTGCTGATACTTCCGGTGCTTCTAACCTAGCCGAAAGCAAAGGATGAGGTATAACAGTTGTAAGGTAGATGGCGTGAGGCAGATGACATATGATAATAAAAGAATTAAAATAATGATATACAGGGTGATACAAGTAGCCAGAGTCAAATGAAAGATCGAAAAGACATATGCAGGATGACTAGAAAAAAAAAAAAAACCTGAATCGAAAAAACGTTACAAAAACGTCACAGAAACGCCACGAAAACGTTGAAAAATGTTAAAAGTCATCCGAACACGCTACATGCACATCAGATTGAACATACCTCTATGCAAATATATGACAGATACCGTATGCCATTTATGGTACTCCCGTTCAAACCTCGCCGAAAGCAAACGCTCAGGTACAACAGACGTATGGCAGATGACGTTCGATAGATATATGATATAAATAACCCAAGTTAAATGGAAGATCGGAAAGACATGAAAGCAAACGCTCGGGTACAACAGACGTATGGCAGAGGACGTTTGATAGATATATGATATTGTCACAACAAAAGGGGGTTGTTTGCCACCATGTCACGATATAATGGTTGTTTCCATCCATATCGATTCATAAGGGGTAATGCTTGGCTCAATAGTTTGCGAGAGGTTATATTCAAAAAGGCACTAATAGTTTAGGGGTAGCTGAAAGTACGAGACTATATTCAAACATAACAATATTTATTATAACATGAAACATTATGGGTCAAGTGATGATGAATATGAATAAACAACAATGAATAGAAAGACCTAATAACAACTTACATTATAACGACCATCACGACGAGCTCTTGTCAAGTCATTTTATTAGATCTGCACTTTCTCATGAGAGTTCCTTGGTCAGTTTTCATAGTTCAATGTCAATGGATGATTTGATTAATTTGATTATATGTTTATGAAACCCGCATGGTTCCAAATTACTAATATACTGTATGTTCTACTCGTGACAATATAAATAACCCGAGTCGAATGGATCGTTGAAAAATGGTAGATAATTCCACGGGAAATCTTCCTCAGGAATCTCTGCTATAATTCCATCACTAGCAATACCAATCAGTCAGCACATATATCCTTTCGTCGTTAACCTTGAAATATGTCGAACAACACCTACCTTCCCTCCCTATCCTCCTTAGGTACGCACGTGACGAATATCATAGGAATTTCCTCTCGTACACACCAAGAGATGAAATAAATAAAAAATCACCATTCACATCATTCTCAGAGGCATCTTCGTACTAGGGTATTAATAGATATATGCTTATTCAAGCAGCAATTCTCCGAGTATGCCATCCTGATATCTAAATATACCACACAATTTCTACCCAAGATGCTCGCTTCCTGATAACAGAAAATCAAAATCGGACACCTTCCAATAACAGTGTTGTTCTACTGGAATATACAAGTAACTAACCATGCACAACTGTGTACACGTATTAGCCAGTGAGCAAGTTTGATGAGAAAATATATACAGAACGGATCTAAGGATGAAAATTACATGTAACAACTAACATAATGATAGGTCATGTATGATTCACTTCTAGTAGAACAGACGTTAACGTATAGATACCATATCATATACCTACCAGTAAACATTAAAAAAAATCTTTGAGTCGATCAATATAAAATACAGGGTGGAGAGGAAACACCTAATCAGAGAAATATATACGATGTGCACTCATAACGAATAACGTTTGACATGTTACATGCTACAGATAACATGGCACATACGTGACAACAAAAACTTACCAACCGACATCAGTGATCTGCCTACTAGCATTTAGCAGATTTCAATATAGGGAATATCAGGAAATTGAAAAACCACCATTAGAACACAGACATCAAAAAACCTTAAAATGGTCAAACAAGTTGATATCTACTGTCGAAAAAATTGCTGCATATGGAAGCCTGGAATTAGTCAAGAATAGTAATAAACAGTCAAGAATAAGGATGAAAAAACCATTCCATATAGCCCTCTTGGAGTTCAAAAAATGTAAGGATTAGCATGTAAATTGAACAGTGACAGACCTAGTATAAAAGTAGCTACCTAGAATAAGATATTTGGTTTCGAATTTCCTCTATGAAATGTAAACATTGTGAGTGAAACACGTGTCTAGGCATTGAAAAATCGGTTGGTTAGTGGTTAGACGACAGATGAAGACATTATTGATAGCAAAAACTATTCATAAAACGGTTCAGAGATATACATTTCATAATAGATAAGATATTAATTTCGTAGAAAATAATTGATTAGCTATAGAAGCTTATTGATTGACGTGTGGACTTGATTAACGATATTTTCGAGATGTGAGATAGGAGGCTGATTGAACGAACGGTGTTCTCATGGAGATATTGACAAACCAAGTACATATTCATTCGTTAATGTGATCATGAGGTGATGGATGAAACGATTTTCTCATTTAAACATATCTATCATAACAGAACAACGCAACCTATCAACCTCAACCTATCAGTCGTGAATATTCATTATAGAACCAAGCATTTTGGTGAATTCAAACGTTGTTATCTGTATCAAGATAGAATCTACATCCATTACGAGCAATCGAAGACCTGTAATATGTACCATCAATATTTCAACACTTTGTATATTTCTTTCGATACAAAACGCTGAAAATGACATGAGTCATCAAGGTCATCACATGAATGTGGACGTAGGCAGAATTGATTCACGAGAAAATAGTGCATTTCATCAGGAATGAATGAAAGATTCTCTGTTTCCATGTGTATGATTTGATGTTCCTTTTATCACATTTGATACTATTAATATTTCTAAGGTAGCGAGTTCCTACGCGAAGATGTATTTTTCCATATATAAATATACAAGGTGAGTCATTGAAGTGAATTGATACATATTTATAAGTTCATGTTGTTGAAAACGCGAGAACACATATAGGAAATGATATCGGATATAATGCAAAGAATAAGATGACTAGTCGTTAAGTGGTTATACAAGGGTGAAAATAACGAAATTTTCAATTAATTCCATAGGGGTCCTATACAAATTTCGCATTTACAATATAGGGTTGACATTGAAACTATAAAAGTGGAATAATCTCTCTGTCATAGAAAAAAGGAAAAGCTACAATCACATAAATATTATAGAAATCAATCAGCATTATAGGAAAAAGAATACTTGCGATAGTAGTCGTTTTACGTATCGATGCATAAATTTTGGGGGGAGGTAATTCAATGTTCTTCGTGGTATTAGCCAGGTAAGTAGTTGTTGTCCTCCTGTCATTTATCATTATTGTTTTTTTCACGAACATCATTTGTGGATACATACTCACACACACCCTGAATGAAATGAATGAAAAAGGTAGGTATGATGCAAAAATGGAAAAATATGAGCTCATACTTCTCCTCTTGTGAGTACACATATGGAATAATATCAAGATACAAAAAATAATACACAGGAACAGATTTTCTTACTGACAATTTATTCACTATTCTAAATTCCATTTAATTACATTTTCAAAGATTTTTACATATTATATACATATATACATGTTGAACTTCCATACCCGCGATATCTCATTCCATTGCGAGGCACTGGATGATATCATCGATAAATGATCTGAAAACGATAAGGAATGATTTTGTATGATTTTTATTCTTCTTAGGATGATGAAAATCATACTCACGGATCATTCAGAATCATAAGTAATGACTCCTCATCATCATCATCATTTTCTGTTCTATATAAAAAAAAAAATATATAACAGTTGAGCATATCAACCATAGTAAAACTTACAAATCAATCATTTCAACTTCGTACCCCGCAATCATTGAACTAAAAAATAAATAAATAGATAAATGAAAACAGATGAACAGAAACCAGAGCAATTGATTATATACAAAATGAGTAGAATTATACTAACGGATCATTCAGAATGAGACATTCACCCTCCTCATCTCTATCGTCTCCCGTTCTACCAAAAAAAAAAAACAGAAACAATCACAAATTCAACATGATTCACTGAAAATACTTACAAATCAATCATCTCCACATCACCCTCAATCATCGATCTGAGAAAAATTTAAAAATAAATGGAAAGCCATAGCTATTAATCATATTCGAAAAATAATAAAAAGAAAATAATACTCACGAATCATTCAGAATAGTTCTATCAATATCCTCACTATTGTTTTCTGTTCTATCGGGAATTAAAAAACAATCAAAAATTCAACATAATTCACTGGGAGTACTCACAAATCAATAACTGTTGAAATGTCCTCCTCGACTCCATCCTCTTCCACCCTATAAACATTTTGGTGAGTTAGAGAATTGTAGGTATGTTTTGTTATACTCACTGTCTAATTTCAATATCTTCCTGCTCCTGCTCCACCGGATGATGCCATACAGGCACATTATTAAGTTCACTGAAACTGTTCCTGAAATGTGAAATATTTTTTTTAACATTTTGGTCTATTTCTGAAAAATATCCTTCACTCACAATTGATAGGTCCACCGCTGACTAAGGGAAGCTCTGCCCTCTGTGAAGTAAAATTCTATTATGATCAACAATCTTTCTGAAAATAGGAAAGCATTACCATTTTTTATGACGACATATGGCCAAAATACCCATTTTGCCCCCTTCTCCGCATTCAGGTATTCTTCACTGTTGAAAAAGGTATCCCTAAAAAGAGAAAGAAATGTCACCTTCATACTATGATAAAATAATGTCAAATATCACTCACATATTTTGAAAAGAACTGAGATTCTGTGAGAATTTCGTTAGAATATATAACATCGACCTATGCAATTCTGCAAAATAACAACTATGGAATCGTCTGTCTAGATTTGAAAAGAAAAAACACTGCTCCACAAGATATAGGAACATATTCATTTTCTGAAGAAAATACCAGACCAACTTGGATGTTGATAACGAACAAACAAACAAAAAAAAAACAGGAGTCTTCATATTAACCCCAACTCATGTTGGACAGTTGAGGGGAAACATATTCTAGCTGTTATTTTTTTCTTTACTATCTTGTCATAGAAAAAGGTCACCACCCTCACTTCTCTCAGTTTTACCTATCTATACATAAGATATGATTGCTTAGATTATAGCATTTTTGTTTATTATCAATGTTTCCTATTGTTTGTAATTCTGTCAGTACTTCGGCACCCTAGAAGTGGTTCGAAATCCACTATAAGCTGAAGGTTCCACTCTTCCTAACCACGCACAAGTTTCGACTCCTGGAGAGTTTGTTCCCAACTTCGAAGTAGCGATATACAAATTAACAAACTTTCAAATACAAATTCAGGTTGAGTTAAATATTGGATTGGTCTGAACACAACCGATCTACCCAAATCTTTCAACCAAGCCATTCGATGGGACTAGTCTTTGGTCGGCTTCAAGGATCTGAGTAATATCTATCTCGTCTATGTGGAACTCAATCTTATGTTACTGACCAGTACGAATTTTGTCTATCGAGTTTTCATCAAGAGTGTTTGTCCTGAGGTGATGTATGGAGTTAGTAACAAAACCTACACATTAAACATGTGTCAAAACATCACCAACGTCAAAAACGTCTATAACGTCAAAAAACTTCAAAAAACGTCAATAAACGTCAAAAAAACGTTAAAAAACGTCAAAAACCGTCAAAAACCGTCAAAAAACGTCAAAAACCGTCAAAAACGTGACGCTTTTGACGTTTTTCACGCTTTCGACGAATGCATTCAACGTCCTATGAAAAAAAAACATGTGTCAAAACATCACCAACGTCAGAAACGTAGAAAACGTCAAAAACGTCACGTTTTTCACGCTTCTGACAAATCAACGTTCAAATGGCGTGTCAAAACATCAAAGACGTACGTCAAACACATCAGATACGTCACGTTTTTCACGCAGCTATGATAGGTTAGACCTATTTTTGTTTGATCGGTCTAGGAACACCCAAGCTACGATAGGTTAGACCTATAGACACATCCAAGCTACGATAGGTTAGACCTATTTTTGTTTGGTGGCTCAATTGTGATTATCAGACTCGCTCCGCTCGTCTGATAAACCTACAAACACGCCACCAAACAAAAATAGGTCTAACCTATCGTAGCTTGGATGTGTCTATAGGTCTAACCTATCGTAGCTTGGGTGTTCCTAGACCGACCAAACAAAAATAGGTCTAACCTATCATAGCTGCGTGAAAAACGTGACGTATCTGATGTGTTTGACGTACGTCTTCGATGTTTTGACACGCCATTTGAACGTTGATTTGTCAGAAGCGTGAAAAACGTGACGTTTTTGACGTTTTCTACGTTTCTGACGTTGGTGATGTTTTGACACATGTTTTTTTTTCATAGGACGTTGAATGCATTCGTCGAAAGCGTGAAAAACGTCAAAAGCGTCACGTTTTTGACGGTTTTTGACGTTTTTTGACGTTTTTTGACGGTTTTTGACGTTTTTTGACGTTTTTTGACGTTTATTGACGTTTTTTGAAGTTTTTTGACGTTTTAGACGTTTTTGACGTTGGTGATGTTTTGACACATGTTTAATGTGTAGGTTTTGTTACTAACTCCATACATCACCTCAGGACAAACACTCTTGATGAAAACTCGATAGACAAAATTCGTACTGGTCAGTAACATAAGATTGAGTTCCACATAGACGAGATAGATATTACTCAGATCCTTGAAGCCGACCAAAGACTAGTCCCATCGAATGGCTTGGTTGAAAGATTTGGGTAGATCGGTTGTGTTCAGACCAATCCAATATTTAACTCAACCTGAATTTGTATTTGAAAGTTTGTTAATTTGTATATCGCTACTTCGAAGTTGGGAACAAACTCTCCAGGAGTCGAAACTTGTGCGTGGTTAGGAAGAGTGGAACCTTCAGCTTATAGTGGATTTCGAACCACTTCTAGGGTGCCGAAGTACTGACAGAATTACAAACAATAGGAAACATTGATAATAAACAAAAATGCTATAATCTAAGCAATCATATCTTATGTATAGATAGGTAAAACTGAGAGAAGTGAGGGTGGTGACCTTTTTCTATGACAAGATAGTAAAGAAAAAAATAACAGCTAGAATATGTTTCCCCTCAACTGTCCAACATGAGTTGGGGTTAATATGAAGACTCCTGTTTTTTTTTGTTTGTTTGTTCGTTATCAACATCCAAGTTGGTCTGGTATTTTCTTCAGAAAATGAATATGTTCCTATATCTTGTGGAGCAGTGTTTTTTCTTTTCAAATCTAGACAGACGATTCCATAGTTGTTATTTTGCAGAATTGCATAGGTCGATGTTATATATTCTAACGAAATTCTCACAGAATCTCAGTTCTTTTCAAAATATGTGAGTGATATTTGACATTATTTTATCATAGTATGAAGGTGACATTTCTTTCTCTTTTTAGGGATACCTTTTTCAACAGTGAAGAATACCTGAATGCGGAGAAGGGGGCAAAATGGGTATTTTGGCCATATGTCGTCATAAAAAATGGTAATGCTTTCCTATTTTCAGAAAGATTGTTGATCATAATAGAATTTTACTTCACAGAGGGCAGAGCTTCCCTTAGTCAGCGGTGGACCTATCAATTGTGAGTGAAGGATATTTTTCAGAAATAGACCAAAATGTTAAAAAAAATATTTCACATTTCAGGAACAGTTTCAGTGAACTTAATAATGTGCCTGTATGGCATCATCCGGTGGAGCAGGAGGAGGAAGATATTGAAATTAGACAGTGAGTATAACAAAACATACCTACAATTCTCTAACTCACCAAAATGTTTATAGGGTGGAAGAGGATGGAGTCGAGGAGGACATTTCAACAGTTATTGATTTGTAAGTACTCCCAGTGAATTATGTTGAATTTTTGATTGTTTTTTAATTCCCGATAGAACAGAAAACAATAGTGAGGATATTGATAGAACTATTCTGAATGATTCGTGAGTATTATTTTCTTTTTATTATTTTTCGAATATGATTAATAGCTATGGCTTTCCATTTATTTTTAAATTTTTCTCAGATCGATGATTGAGGGTGATGTGGAGATGATTGATTTGTAAGTATTTTCAGTGAATCATGTTGAATTTGTGATTGTTTCTGTTTTTTTTTTTTTGGTAGAACGGGAGACGATAGAGATGAGGAGGGTGAATGTCTCATTCTGAATGATCCGTTAGTATAATTCTACTCATTTTGTATATAATCAATTGCTCTGGTTCCTGTTCATCTGTTTTCATTTATCTATTTATTTATTTTTTAGTTCAATGATTGCGGGGTACGAAGTTGAAATGATAGTAGATAAGATTAGCCGTTTCTGACTCTCCGCCCGAGGTCACTCTCCTCTGACCTTGGGCGGAGTGACCTTGGGCGGGAGTGACCTTGGGCGGAGTGACCTTGGAGCAGGAGTGACCTTGGACCGGAGTGACCTCGATGCAGAAGTGGCCTTGTACGGTAGTGACCTTGAGTAGGAGTGACCTTGGGCGGGAGTGACCTCGTGTCAGAGTGACCTCGATGCAGAAGTGGCCTTGAACAGGAGTGACCTTGAGTAGGAGTTGCCTTGGACGGTAGTGACCTTGAGTAGGAGTGACCTTGGGCGGGAGTGCTCTTGGGTAGAGTTACCTCCGCATGTGCGACCTTGTGAGTGAGTGACCTCGAGTTGTAGAGAGAGAAAGGCCCTGACCGTGATGGAAGGTTGCACCGTATGCGACGTTGCTTGACCTTGAGTGTGAGTGTCCTTGAGTTGTAGAGAGAGGGAGAGATCTCGACGGTCGAGGTCGTATTGGTAGAAGTGGGGCGATGTGTGTTACGTCATGACTCTGCCTTATATAAACCCAATAGCTGCGTCCGTGAGCACATAGTTCTCTCTCAATACTACCATCAACATTAACCTCATTAGTTTTTGTGAGTGATACATTATCTGAACAATATGTTATTCTGCAGTGTGTGCGCTAAGTCTTTCACGCGTAGTGACAATCTACGACGCCATGAAAGAGTTGCATGTGTGGGAAATTTGAACCCTCCTATCGCAAAGAAGCCTCGACTGGGAAATGGCACTCAGCAAGCAACAACTTCTGGAAATCTGCAGGCATGTACCATTTGCAATAAGATGATTCCAGTTGATAAAATGAGCGCTCATAAAAGGACATTGGAGCATCGAACAAACGCTTGCGTCAATTATAGGGATGGAGTATATGTGATTGAGAATGCGTTCAAATGCCGTATTGTAAGTTATAGATTGGAATGCAGAACTGATGTATTGGATTACAATACGTTTTTTAATGAAAATAAAGCGACCATAATATCCCTATTGGATAATATAATCTCGATTCACCACTCCATCAAAGTGAATATGGAAGTATTCGGAAGATATATTTTACAATCCCAAGATCTTCACGATATCAAATCCTTCATGACACCAAATCACATCATGGATTCATCGCTGGATTTGGAGGCCGTAGTTGACACATTCAAGGACATCTTATTGAATCAAACGACTGAATTTGAGGAACGCGATTCTGGTGAGTTGATATATTTTTCAACACTTTTGATTATCATCTGATGGTATTATTGTTATAGGTTGGGCTTTAGAAAAAATCATGTTTCTGGAAATCAACATCAACAAATACAGTCCGCTGCGTGGGTGTTCCTACATGAAGCTACCTAGCTTCATAGAGAATAAAAAGGCAGTAGTGAACATAGTGAACCAGGATGAGTGCTGTTTTGCTTGGGCTGTGACGTCTGCACTGTATCCGGCAAGGGCTAATGTTTGCGAAACCTCTTCATATCCGCACTATTCTACGGTTCTGAATTTGGTGGGTATAGAGTTCCCTGTTAAAGTGAGTAGCATCCCAAAATTCGAAATTCTCAATGATTGTTCCATCAACGTTTACGGGTTAGAAAGTGTGTTTGAAAAACATCGAGTGCAATATCAGATAGTCGGCCCACTGTATTACTCTAAGAAAAGAATGAGTAAACATGTGAATTTACTTCTGACCACAGATGATGAATCCGGAAATAGCCACTATTGCTGGATAAAGAATTTATCTAGGCTGGTATCTAGCCAGATATCTGCCAGGGGGCATAAGAAATTTTTTTGCGACGGCTGTTTGATACATTTCTCAGATGAAACAAAGTTGTTACGCCATCAGCTAAATGATTGTAACCATACATATACTACAACTCCATCCACAGAGGTCAAAGTCGATAAATTTGGAAATTCAGTACCTGAAAACATTTTGAAATTCGAGAAATTTGAGAAACAGATGAAAGTACCATTCGTTATTTATGCAGATTTCGAATCAGTTCTGAAGCCGATACATACTAGCCAGCCAGATCCGGAGAAATCCTTCACTAATAGAACATTCGCACATGAGCCTTATTCATTTGCATACCTTATCAAATGCTCTTTCGATAATTCTATCACGAAATTTGTTACATTCCGTGGGAAAGATGCTGCGAAAAAATTCGTATCCAATTTAGTCAATGACTGCAAAATAATTTACAACTTGTTTCTAAAACGTGTAGTTCCTATGAAAAAATTAACTCCGGCAGAAGAAGTTGAATTCGCTGATGCCACGGAGTGTGGCATTTGCGATAAAGCTTTCATATATGGTGACGTCAAAGTAAGAGACCACTGCCATCTAACGGGGAAAAAAAGATTCGGTGCCGCACATTCAATATGTAATTTGAACTTTAAAATTCCAAATTTCATCCCCATATTTTTTCATAATATGAGTGGCTACGATAGCCACCTTTTCATCAAACAACTATTCGATCGAGAAGAGAAAGTTGATTGTATCGCGCAAACCAAGGAAAAATATATCTCATTTACCAAACATATCTTAGTTGACGAATATTTGGGAAAAAACGGTGTGAATCAGAATGTCTTTTTGAAACTGCGATTCTTGGATAGCTACAAATTCCTTGCCCAACCTCTGCAAGCCTTGGCCGGAAATTTGAATGAATCTCAATTTGTAGAAACTGCTAGATATTTTCGTGACCCTGAAGAATTCAAATATATGACGCAGAAGGGAGTTTTTCCATATAGTTTCATAACCTCTATGGATAAATTGAATAACAAAGATTTGCCATCTAAAAATGATTTTTTCGATAATTTATCTAATAAACATATTTCAGACGAGGATTATCTAAGGGCTGAGCATGTTTGGAATTTGTTTCAATGTAAAACACTCGGTGATTACTCTGATCTCTATTTGAAATCAGATGTTTTATTGTTATGCGATGTTTTCGAGAACTTCCGGAACGTTTGTTTAAAAACGTACAAGTTAGATCCATGCCAATACTTTACAGCACCCGGTTTATCATGGGATGCTATGTTGAGATACACACAAATCGAATTAGAATTGTTAACCGACATCGATATGATACATTTTTTCAAAAAAGGAATAAGAGGTGGGATAAGTCAATGTAGTCTGAGGAGCCATGTTGCGAATAATAAGTTCATCCCAAACTTCAATCCAAATGAACCATCAACATACATCATGTATTTAGATGCAACTAACTTGTACGGTCATAGTATGTCACAGCCGCTACCAACATCCGATTTTAGGTGGTTGAACAGCCAAGAAATTATGGAGTTGGATATCATGGGTGTTGAAGATGATAGCCCATATGGGTATGTCCTTGAAGTTGACATATTCTATCCTGAGGAATTACATGACGCACACTCAGATCTACCCTTTCTCGTGGAATCCATTGCACCACCCGGATCAAAATCTAAGCTGAAAAAACTGATTCCCAATTTGTCGAATAAGATAAAATATATTGTTCATTACAGAAATCTCAAACAGGCTATAGAAAACGGTTTGACCTTGATTAAAACCCATAGAGTACTCAAATTCAAGCAATCCCCGTGGTTGAAAAAGTATGTTGACCTTAATACAGAAATGCGTAATAAAAGTACGAATAAAGCTGATAAGAGTTTATATAAGAATATGGTAAACTCAGTTTATGGCAAAACCATGGAGAATGTTGATAAAAGGAGCGATATCAAACTCGTAACTCATTGGGAGAGTATCACAAAGAGAAAGGATGCTAATGCATTAATAGCACTACCCAATTATAAGACCTGTAAAGTATTCCATGAAAATTTCGTAGCAATCCATATGGGAAAAGTTAGGGTGCATTATGATAAACCGTTGTATTTAGGTTTCAGCATACTAGATGTGTCAAAAGTTGTTATATATAACTTTTTGTATGAATGCATTAAGAAGAATTTCTCTGGTAAATCGTGGCTATTGTATACCGATACGGATTCATTGATACTCAAAATAGAAACAGAAAACTTTTACAATTTCATGAAGGAAAATATAAGGTATTTTGACACATCCAATTATCCCGCGGATAACAAATTTAATATTCCAATAACAAAATCAGTAGTGGGTAATATGAAGGACGAATTTCCAAATGATCCTATTGTGAGTTTTTATGGGACGGGTGCTAAAGCATATTACGTTCAATCTTCGAATGCCGAATTGAAAAAAGCAAAGGGGGTTTCAAGGGCAGTTGTTAGTAGTGAATTATCGATGGATGATTATAAGAAAATCGTAGAAAATGGTGGCTTGATATTCAGAAAAATGAATACTTTTCGCAGTGATCGTCACGATATTCATACTGAAATGAAAAACAAAGTCGCCCTTTCATACCATGACGATAAATGGTTTATTATACCTAATACAGTAAAAACTTTACCTTGGGGGCATAGCGATATTGAATTTTATCAAACGAGTGCTGAACGTAATATGCTTTGGTTACAACAAGCAATATCTGCTACAATGCAAACATCTGAAAAAAAATCAAATTCGAGCGATAATTTGGACGACTTGATAAAAATGTTGATGGAACAGTCCGAACCTCATTAATAATGATAGCGAACTCTGTGTCCCAACCTCAGACAGATACATTAACCGCGATTTATATATTCATATTTATTTTTTATCTAGTCCTCATGTAATATGATGTTTTATATCCTTTATCTAGTCTTCATGTACTATACATATATAAATATATATATATATATATGAATAAATTATTTCTTCAATTTCAGGAGATAGTATACGCTTATATTCAGCCGTACTTATATTCTTGCTATAATCTTTGAAGTTGTTTATATTAATTTTAATTCTGTTATTATATACATAATAAATGGACATTATTATTTCATTGAATCGTTTTTCTTTACACCAACCAATCCTTATTAATATTCCTCACTGCAATCATTCCGGAGTAGATATTTGCATTCGGAGGAGGGAGAGTTGGAGTGGGAGAGGCGACAGTTGCATTCGGAAGAGGGAGAGTTGGAGTGGGAGAGGCGACAGTTGCATTCGGAAGAGGGAGAGTTGGAGTGGGAGAGGCGACAGGGAGAGGGCTAGTGGTGGCGGTAATGGTGAAAATGGGTGTGGCTAAGAATTGGTGGGGGTGTGAGTGGATAAAACTGGAGGTGCACACACCGACTCCTCATTCTGTTAGCAGACATCAGCTAGTACCAGAACACACTCTTGATCAGCTTTATACAGCATCGCAGAAATATCTACCCCGGCAGCGAACTGCAGATACACGAGCCAACTTTATTCCACACGCTATACTACAACACCGAGCAGCATTTAAGTGAGTATTTTTATGGCGACTGGATCCATCTTGTTTCATTTCATCTTACTCATACTACGTGAGGATACTATATGTTATTCTATTGTTTCAGACATGTCCGACGCCCAGAGCAGTTTCAATGTCGCATTCTTCGAAGGAGACGCGATGCAGGATCTTCCTATTCCGAGTAAGTATATACTTCCTACAATCATAGCTAATAAATTGTTTCATTTTCTATTCTCATTGTTACAGACATGAACATCGCCGACATCCCAGAAGACCCTGAGGACCAAACTGACAGCCAGAAGAAGTGGATCAGCCAACAAGTTAGGGAGTACCTAGAGAGTGATGAAGCCTGGCAAGACATTTTCGAATCACCCCAAGTACCTCTTACACCAGATGTCGGTGAGGTTTCGCTGCGCTCGAGCACATCATTGGGCGGTGTTGACGCCAGTAGCGATGGAGTATTCGCGAAGCCTGTCAGAGCCACTAAAGGGCGGAAAATTACTCCACCGCAACCGACGTCATCAGCACCCAAGAGAGCTTGCTTGAAGAGAGGTGGGAATGGCGATGATGATGATGATGATGATGGTGATGATAGTGATGATGATGATTTCCAATCACCAAGGATTGGAAAAAAGCTCCACATTGTGAAGAAGAAATCGGCAGCGTCACCTTCACCGTCGTCGTCGTCGTCGTCGTCGTCATCGTCATCTTTTAAATCCAAGACAGATTATCGGGGAACTTCTGTGGAAAAGAAGAAGGGAAAGATTGGCGTCAAAGTAGAACCTTCGATTCTACACAAGTTCCTCGATAATCGTGGCAAAGCGAATCCCTATCGAGGTGGTAAGGTTTCAGAGTGGTATGCGTCCCACAAAAAAACCGCCCCCTCGAGCAGTACACAGCAACGTTCGAATCAACTGAAGCCGACATCAGCAATTAATGTGATTCGCGTAGATGTGGTGCATCCGGCTAATCGACATGAAAGTGATTCGACAAGTGTGGATGAACCACGTTTGCAAGAACAGCATCCGGTTGAGGAGAACGTTGTTGTTGCTGTAAGAGATATAATGGCCGATGATAATGCTCATATTCACGCACGCATTCCACTGCCACCGCAACATCTCATCGATAATTTGAAAAAATATGATGTCGAGTTGGAGCAGTGGAATGCGAACGTGGATACTCAGATTGCGGTTAGTGAAAGCAGGTCGCGCTCCCTCTCAGCGCAAAGAGAAGCGCTGCTTTCACGCCTCGTCGATATGGATCGACAGCTTGAAGCTGAAGAAAAATTTCGACGGGACTGTGAAACGAGAAAAGCTCGCTTTGAGCATTATAATCGGCTGAATAGGGAGTACTTGGGTGACACGTAGTTATAGTTGTATATAATTCACTATAGGCTAGGTTATGTACATAAGTCCAATATTAAGTTAGTTTCAAGTCTATAGATTAGGTAATGTATATATATGTTCAATTATCAGTAAGTTTTTAGTGTTGTATCTTATAAAGATGAATTTACATATTAGAGTGTATGTGAATTTTTTTATTTCAATAAACCAACTGATATAAACTATGGTAGTTCCGTTCATTTCAACCCCCCACTACTTTTTCCCACCACAACCTATCCCACCACTTATTCTAACAACACGGCCAGCGATCCCACTCCGACTCACTGATATAAATTCAATCACTCCTCTCGAATCATTCAGTTTGAAATTCAACAAGCGAAATGAATCCATCAGTGACTTGTGTAGCCATCGCAGAAGCTGACAGCACCACCACCAACGACGGGGTTGCGAGACCGTCCTACCAGCGCCCGCATTCACCAGAAGGCCCATGTGATTCGACTACGGCTGATAGGAACGAGGATGGCGGCGCCTATATGACGATTAATAATATTATACGTCAACTCCGGCAGCAGGGGGAGAATAATATTATCGTCATAGACGACGACGATCAGGCCGTAGGAGATGTAGGAAGGAGGGCTGAGGAGGAGTGGATGGTCGAAGAACGCGAGAGGGAGGAAGCTGCAAGGGTCCAGCGGCGCGCAAGGCGACAGGAAAGCCGTCGCCAACGTCGTCGTATCCGCCACGAGCGTAGAAATCAACACTACGGCATCGATGAACACCTTCGGGCGGCCATGGAGTTGGACACCGATGATGAGAGGGAGATGCATCGGTTCATAGAAAATTTCTAGCGTCAATTTTTCAATACATTTTTGTAAATAATAGGATATAGTAATAAAACATTTAAATACGAATGCTTATTATTTTAACAAAGATCGAAATCACAAATCCAGATTATTGTGCGATATAGAGGCATCAAAGAGGATGAGGAAGAGATAGATAGAGAAAGAGAGAGAGAGATATGGGGGTTATCTAGTAGAAGCCGTGAAAATTCGCGTGTTCAATTCAGATCTTGTTAGTTCACGTTCAGCGGTTCTTTGTGGAAGATGTATAACGCTATCGATAAATTTGGTCGCAAGAAGAGCAAATCGCTGAGCTCCTTGCATGGTCGGCCCGGAATTGGGTTCAAACTGGACAGCAGCGGTAACTATGATATGCAGGGTAAACGATTAACAAATATCGGTAATCCGTCGAGTGGTGGAGATAGTGTACCATTGGAGTTCTATAACCAACAAATGTCTGAGATGAGGAAATCTCTGAATGATGTGAAGATGCATATCAAAGATTATCCTCAGTTTGCTCAGAAGGTTCTCATGATGGTGCCCAAGGTGAACGATTCAATCGAGAAGATGGACATCATGTCAAAAAACACCGATGAAATAATGTCGAAATATAACAACAAATTCCAGGATTTCACTGAAAGATTGTTGAAATTGGAAGTAGAGGTAGCATTTAGGAACGGGAACGTCTTCAAGCAATGATTCACCAATCGTAGAAGATGGCGAGGGAGAACATCGCTAAAAAATGGGTCACCGCTACATAACGAGAGAAGAGGTCATGAATACCATAGTCCAGAGGCGGTGTGATTCGTTAGCCAATGTCGCGATATGGCGAACGGAATTCAGCAACAGATGATGATGATGATCGACGGTGATGGAGTTGACGAAATTGTAGTGTTAGACGACGTGAGTTTCCATTCATCGAGACGTCGTGGAGGGCAAAGTCTGTGAAGAAGTGCCGTTACCCGTCATATACTACTGAAAAATCAAGAACCAAAACAAATGCAAATATAAGAGGGAGATTATGAAATATCAATATTATTATACATTATGGTAAAATCAATAAATATCATAATTTCATTTCCTATTGGTTTATACTATTGGTGGAAACTCGAGAGAGGATTGGGGCGACAATCAACACAGATGGAGTTTTAGCCGGCATTTACATTGCACCCAACTGCGCAAGCAATACTTGCACAAAAATGTTGTGCGCATGCGTTAATCAGAGAAAAAAAACACATATCGGAATTTTAATCATGGATTCGTCATATATACCCAAAAATATATATCATCCAATATACTGCGCATATTTTTCACTTTTGCGCAACCAAAAACGACCAATTATGGTCTATTTCGGCCTCAGGCTTGTTTTAGGCCTGCGCACTCGATTTTTTTCAGGATACCCCTCGTCAGAGGGTATCCTTCGGTTAACTTTCAGAGACCTTCACATTGGTGGTGTCAGATCGCTGATAGGCCTTCGCATTCACGAGATAATGCATGCGCACTATAGTTCTGGTGGGTGATATGATGCGCAATACCAAAAAATCGGTTTTTTCTAGAGAATTTTATACATATTGAAGATTGAAATTCCGACATTCGTTTATTTTCGGTAGATATCGCGTGCGCACCATATTTTGGATGGGTCAAGTCATGCGCATTTGTGTGCACAGTCAACTACAGCTTGAAATACATCTGAAGAGCCTATATTATCAACTCATTTCAGAATTTTTCAACGCCCTCTGCACATTATATCAGCGAAAAAACTCGTATCGGAATTTCCGATCGTGGATTCGTTATGAATACCCAAAAATATATATCATCCAATATACTGCGCATATTTTTCACTTTTGCGCAACCAAAAACGACCAATTATGGTCTATTTCGGCCTCAGGCTTGTTTTAGGCCTGCGCACTCGATTTTTTTCAGGATACCCCTCGTCAGAGGGTATCCTTCGGTTAACTTTCAGAGACCTTCACATTGGTGGTGTCAGATCGCTGATAGGCCTTCGCATTCACGAGATAATGCATGCGCACTATAGTTCTGGTGGGTGATATGATGCGCAATACCAAAAAATCGGATTTTTCTCGAGACTTTGAAGATTGAAATTCCGACATTCGTTTATTTTCGGTAGATATCGCGTGCGCACCATATTTTGGATGGGTCAAGTCATGCGCATTTGTGTGCACAGTTAACTACAACTTGAAATACATCTGATGAGCCTATATCATCAACTCATTTTCGAATTTTCAACACTCTTTTCACATTTTCCAAACTTTATCGTTTTTTTTCTAGACATATTCTTATGACAATTTCTCATTATTTCAACCTAACCCATTCAAATCACTCAAAATGAAAATATGAATCGATATCAGTCAAAATTTTATTATTATCATTAATACATAATTTATTCAAAACTAATTCTAGAGTGTGACTAAAACTACCTTATATTAACTTAAAAAATATGTAACTTTTCTTTGGCATGATTGCACGACGGGCACAAGTCCAACATGTGAATTTGGTAGAGAGGAGCAGAGCAGGCTTCGCATGTAAACTCTCTCGGAATCTCGAAAAAGCTGGATGTTAAATGCGCTGAAGAGTGTAGATATTCTCCTCTCAACGTCGGTCTCAACAAATATAGGAGGAAACACCTATTACACAGATTTTTATCCCCCTCCGCTGTGTTCAACACCACCATTGCCACTGTTGTGCAGTAGGCCATCTCCTGATGGTGTTCTCGGAGACCGACGACATCTATCATCCTCGTCCGTTCTTGAACCCTCTGCTCCCTCTCGCCGCATTCTTCGTCACCAAACCCTTCGTCTTGATCGTTGTTGTTGTCCTGCTCCACATCGCCACCGTCGAACCCAACGTGTGCGTTTCCGATATCCTGTGAATAATGAAAAAAATTCGTCTAGAGTACTTGAAACATGGATAAGGCCTATCGCCTTCCTAATCAGTTAACAATGATGTTGGAAATACTTACATTCAACTGATTCTCATCTATCAGCGACAGATTTGCCAGCTTCTCGACAATTCCACTAAGTTCTCCGTTCATGATGGTGTAGGAATATGGTAGTTGAGTCTTCTTCTTTTGGAGGAATGAATTCAAACTAACGTTCTCAACATAGGGCTGTGCGTTTTATTATCCTCACATCGAAAGAGGGAGGAAGGCGGTCTATGCTTCGAGTGGGGAAAAAGGCGGTTCTTACAACAATATGTGGGCGTGTCCATATTCCATTGAACTAGTGTGATCAATGCGTGAACACCGAAAAAATGGTTTCATGATGCGCAACCAACTATAGAGGGGTAGTAGGTGCGAGCATTGAAAAGCAGAGGAGGTGCGCGTTTTTCATCATAGTGTTTCTTAGACTTCTATCGATCACATCGTACCATTGAAGAACGACTAGTCTACAAACATAGATATAATCATGTCGTATCCAAAATCATGGGATTCCAAACCAATTGTGGCAGTGTACCCATCTAGGGTGAATGATTTCATACTCTGCCATAACTGTGACATTGGTTGGGCGGCCAGCGACATCAACCCCTGTACCGGTGTATGCCAACGCTGCATTGCAGCGAATAGTCGGAGATCTCCAGACCCTCCTAGACCGAGCGTGCAGTATGAGGATGGCATCAAACCAAGGTGTGTGACGTGCTCCAAGCTGCTGAAGAACACCAACATGGGTATCTGCAGAAACACATGCAGGGCGTGCAGTATGGAGAACCAGCTGCGATTCCGGAGGTGTGTCAGCTGCAGCACATATCGGAACGACTGCTGGAATGGTGTATGTGCCGGATGCTCAAATGGGGCATATTTTTGTGAGAATGTCGGCCATCCATATAGAAGTGAGGACCACCATTTCAGCGCGTGCTGGTGTTTGCCGCACGAGAGACGGGAATATCGTAGGAGCCTGAACCAACCTCCACCAGAACCATACTACGTACGGGAACAGGCCAGTTCAGATGAAGATGACCAATAGGAAGAGGGATTGGGTTCCTCATACTTATTATTATTATAAATATATCTATATATGAATATTACGTTTCCGAATCGAATTTTTTTCAATAAATATAATTTTTAATGAAAACGTGTTTTTTCTTTGGATTGACAATGATTCAACAGGTAGAGGATGGATAGAGAAACGCATACAATTGGTTTCGGTAGAACTATATTGGGTTAGCATACATCAAATTATTGCAGACTTATCAATCCAAGAATTGTGTTGGTCAGAGAATCCGAGCCATTTGACAAATAATTTAGTTCCATTCTTCTTCAAGACTTTTTCCACCAAGTATGCCTCAGGGTTGGCGGTTTTCAATAGCTCCAATTCATAAAAGGATCCTTTGATCGGTTTGCCCTCCATATCTTCAAGTTTGTATGTTCTGGGATTCGTTAAATTCACTTCGAATATTTTGAATAGTTCCGTAGAGAAATTTGCTGTATATCCCTTCTCAAAAACCCCCTTATATTTGCTTATCCGTACTATATCACCAACTTGATATTTAGCTTTTGGTGCTATCTTCATGTGACTATAAGCTTGCAGTTTCGTAGTAGATGTGACCTCAGAGGGTTTCATACCAATTGTTCGATGCACTTTGTTATTGTACGCATTGGTTAGGCGCGGTAAAATATCATACCATTTATATTCACCTCTGGCAGAAAATTCTTTATAAATCCAATTCTTCAGTGTTCTTATCACCCGTTCAACGATCGCAGCCTTCATCGTACTATACGTAGAATAATGATTGATTCCATATTTCGCCATCAATGTGCCAAAGTGGTTGTTATAGAATTCTTTACCGAGGTCACTCTGCATATTTCTTGGCGAGTATTCAGCCCTTTCCAATACTCTCTCCATAGCATGTGTCACTTCTGATCCGGTTTTATATTTTATCGGCTCTGTCCAGATATATTTAGAATAGCAATCAATGGTGAATAATATGTATCGATAACCACTATTCTCTTTAGAATACGTTTGCATCTCAGCTAAATCTACTTGCCATAAGTCTGCGAAACCTTTTATTATAGTTCTCCTTCTATGAAACTTTCGTCTGGCAGGTTTATGCAGTTCATTGACTATTCGCCTTTTGGTTGCACTTATCTCCATAACAGCGTTATTCAAACCTATTGAAATACTTCTGAATGCTTGTGATCTCCTTGAATAACGTTGATATACTAATAGGCCAGCATACATCATATCCCTCTTATGCCTTGGAGACAAATTAAAATTAATGCACAATGCCTTCTTCGCGTAATTCCTCAATTATTGACATTATTTCATTATCGTGCCCAGTGTGACCGGCTGATTTTGAACTCCACAATAGCCGAAGGCGTTCTACTAATTCTGTAGCTTTATTCCAATAGACGTACTCTTTGCGGCGTTTACTAACACTCTTTCTGGATGGTATCAATTGTAATATTCCTCCACCACCTTTAACTTTTTGCTGCTGACTCCTCATATTATGTGGAGAACCAATTAATGGTTTGATAATTTGCTGATATTTCGTTTTTGATTTCGTACTCATATTCAACCCTTCCCGTACATCGAAATTCTTATATGGCGCCTTTGTATTCTTCAGCAGGGCTGTGTATACGCTCTTATCTCGATCATTGATCGATCTCGGTATGTGTTTCATGAATATGAGGTTATATAGTTCAGACGTTGCTGGAAAAATTTTGCTCCTCTTATTGCTGCACAATAACTCAATTTGTCCGGGAGGAAAACGAATCTTCATGGCACCCATCATCGTGTTTTTCGTGGTGGGATCGATACGAACGCCATATGTGGTGTCATAATTGGGGTCATTAGACTTCAAGTTATCTAAATGTTTTCTCAATTGTCCATTTAGTGTGTTCGCTTCTGCCCCATCAGCGGGCATCATAGTATCGATTGAAATGTGTGAAGAAGATGATGTTGGTGGTGTATCCATCATTGTTCTATATTCGGGTTCTTCATCTTCTTTTTGTATGCTTGAATAATCATCGGTGAAACTACGTGATTTTACGGATTGTCTGGGTGTTTTCGTAGCACCTGGAGACGCATTGCCCGACATCGGTGTGGAATGATATGTGGGTTGTGCCATTATTGTCGTTAACTGTTTGTTAATATTCTTCGTAGTAGCTGTTGTATTTGGAGTTGCTGCTGCTGCTGCTGCTGCTGCTGAGATAACATTCAACGGTTTCATGAGTGGTTCATACACCTTTTCGAGCGCCAATTGATTTCCCATACGGTAATTTTTCAGGCTTTCGAACTTTTTTCTCACTGCTTCGGTTGCTCCAATGAGTTCACGTTTGAGGTGAATTTCTGAATTCATTTCAGTCATTTTCTCATGAGATGTGCTCATAGTCACATCTAATGGTTGAATGAATCACGCGGTGCTTAGATTTCACGGATATATGAAGTTATCGAATCCTTTTCTGTAGCGGCCCTCTTGTACTTCACTATCCTTATCGATAACTATAAATCCATATCTATCTGTCCAACTCTGCGCGCACATATCTTGAAATTGCTTGAATGTAACATCTGGAGATACGTGATCGGAAAAAATGTGGTGAAGATTCATTTCATCCTGTTTAAACATAACTATGAAGTTGGAGTTGTCGCGAATGAGCTGTTTGGGTACTCTGGAGTATGTCTGCGCCAGATAAAAGCAGTCCACATTTTTATGGCGACCCATAGAAAAATACGATCTAATCACATCTTGTTTTTCACAAATGACGTCGTCGAATATGAAAATGCTGTCAGGTTCAGCATTCGCTGGTTCTATTATATCTACATTATTATCAAAAGTGTGGAATCCCAAACCTTTGATCGGCTCCAACACCTTTCGTAGGTACTCATACTTGGGTTGATATAACGATTTTGAGTAGAGGTAGATATTTGTGAACCGTAAACCATTTTCGTTGGTGAGGAGTGATATCATCACATTCGTTTTACCACAATTCGATGGACCAATTATGAGGCCGCGAATTGTGTTGGGAAATAGTGTTCCATGTCGGCGTTCTGAGATGATGTTACTTCCCAACCCCACTTTCTCATCAAAATTGTCCACATTGAAGGTTTCTGCCTGCTGAACTATCCGCATTGTATGACGGTTGAATGATATATAAGGTAGTGCAACCCGTGTTGGGGTCATTTATATTATGAAGCTGGAGCGTTGCACATCGATAAATAATAATAGAATCAGTCGACGAAAGAGAAGCGGTAAAGGGATTGTGAATACCCTAATAAATAGAATACCATTCGAGTTACACATTCCTGGTTATCAATAATGTGGGCCTGGAACAAAACTCCAAAAACGATTAGCTCGGGGTGACCAGGGGATAAATCAACTGGATAAAGCTTGCAAGGAACACGATATAGCGTATCTGAAGTATCCAAACGATTTATCAACTAGGCATTCAGCTGATAAGAAATTGGAAGAAGCTGCCTGGGAGCGGGTAAAATCGAAAGACGCTAACGTAGGGGAAAGGACCGCTTCTTGGTTAGTCACCAATATAATGAAGGGGAAGAGGCGCTTCGGAATGGGATGTAGTGGACGTAGTGGAATGAAAAAACGTCGCATTACAAGAAAAAAGAATAAATCGAAGCGTGTAAGCAAAATTGCTTTCGGCTCTGGCGTAGTCCACAAGGTTCGAAATGTCATACGGCAAATGGGTAAGAAGAGTGATGTCGTCAGAAATTTAGCCAAAACATCCCTTATGGCGATCGGAGCTGCCCGAAAATTTGTCAAGATGGCAGGTGGGAAAAAGAATATACGGACACCTAGGATAATACCAATACCTAAAGTTGGCGGAATTCTCCCACTAATACCCATTTTCGCGGGCTTATCGGCTTTAGGCAGTTTGGTTGCAGGAAGTGCTGGTATAGCTCGTGCCATTCGTTCAGCGAAAGAGAGTAGGGAGCAGCTTTCGGAAGCAAGTCGACACAATAGGCATATGGAGGCGATCGCTCTTGGGAAAGTTGGTAAAGGAGCTTATTTGAAACCATATCGAAAGGGGTTAGGCATCTATCTGAAACCTCAAAATTCAAAAAACTGAATGAACTACCTCGAAGGGCCTTAACAGACATTGATCTATTGAATTATGTAGATAAAATGAAAGTACCACACTTTCGAGGTATATTTATGAGGGACAAGCTACCTCGTTCCGGCCCACATCGCATAGAAGCAGCTATTCTGAATTTAGATAGCAATCGAGGCAATGGTACGCACTGGGTTGCATATAAAAAACGTAATAGAGAAGTGGAATATTATGATAGCTATGGAGATTTGCCACCTCCTCAGGAGTTGATGGAATATCTGCAGAGAGGGCCAAAATCGTTGAACACTATCAAAATCACATATAACTACGAGCGCCATCAGGATTTCAACACAGTCTGGTGTGGTCATTTGTGCTTAAAATTTCTCTCGGCAAACAACGGACGCAAAAAAAGTCTTCAATATGGATAGAGAAAGCATCAAACGAATGGGGCACTCATTACTGGCTTACTCAAGATTGCGTTCCCTGCTGAAAATGAGTGAAAAGCAGCTCGCAGACATGCCGAAAGAAGTCGTTATCGGTTGCGCCCCACATGAAATTGCTCTAGTGTGGGATAAACTTCCTCAGCAATTACGTAACGATCCGGATGTATCAAAATACCAATTTTGTGAAGAACATCATCATGAAGAAGATGGCAAACATGGCGCTGCTGATGTGAATGATGGACCAACACCGAGAAGAATATTTTGCTGTTTTTGTCAGATCAAAGATGTGAATGTGGCAAATGAATGTATTAATACTTCACCTCGTGAAAACGGCGGCATTCATCATTGTTGTAGGCAGCAATAAGGTTGTCACCTTTCCATCACGATAACCAGCTGCAAGATGGTTGCAACAGCCTCTACTAGCCCCCAATTGGACGTGTTTGATGAACCAATTTTAGATCATTCACTGATGAGCCTACATGAGCACACATACAAACCATATGGGTCACCCTCATTCAAGAATTCTGATGAAATAAGGATCGCCGTCAACTTTCAAGATCTGATTCTTGATATTTCTGAAAGTTACATCTATATTGAGGGAAAATTCACACCAAACGATGCCGCTAAAACCTGCTATCTATCTAATAATGCTCTAGCATTCTTATTCGATGAAATACGCTATGAAATGGGTGGCGAACAAGTATGCATGGTACGAAAACCAGGCATCACTACTACCATGAAGAGTATGATTTCTTATGGAGAGAGTAATATGAAATTCCTAGAGACAATTGGATGGGGCCTTGATGGTGGCAAGCAGGTGCTTCTAGATAAAGCTAGCAACGTTTTTAGCGGCAAACTACCCCTTAAATATCTTATGGGGTTTGCCGAAGATTATTGTAGAGGTATTTTGAATATCAAACAGGAGCTAATACTCATCATTGCTCGCTCATTCAAGAACTCATATATTGGGGAAGTGGACGCCGATGTGGAGATTAACAAAATTGAGTGGAAGATAAGACATGTGATGCCATCAGATAAGCAGAAATTGAAGCTATTGACCCGTTTGAATAGAAGTTCTACGGCAAAAGTGAAAATTGCATACAGGATGTGGGATCTGTATGAGTTACCGACTATTCGTGAAACAGCATCTGACATTTGGGCCGTTAAAACTACCAATAGCCTCGAGCGGCCTCGATATATCATCATTGGATTCCAAAACACTGATAACACTGATAATAGATCTGAGGATATCACACAATTCACCCATGCAGGAGTGAGCAATATTCGCCTGTATTTGAATTCCGAAGTTTATCCATACGAGCGATGGAATTTGGATTTCGATAAGAAATTAGATGCAGTAGCCTATTATGCATATGACAACTTCCAACGTAGTTACTACGGCAAAGACATGAGCGAACCAATGATGAGCATCGAGGAATTCCGAAAAAACCCACTATTCATCATTGACTGCAACCACCAACCCGATGCGATGAAATCCTCCACTGTCGACATCAAGTTGGAATTTGAAACACGAAAAACGAAGTTTCCATCGCACACCAAAGTTTACGCACTTATTCTTCATGATGCATATTTAACTTATAGTGCACTGGATGGTTCCATACAGATGGGTGCTTTATAGACATTGAATGTATCATGTTCATGTTAATAATAACGGCCATTTCGAGATTGATTTATATATTTGATATCATAGTTATTGTTCTAGAATCCGTTGTTGTTATACTGAATAAAACGAATATGTACCATATTTATTGTTTTATTTCTATACATATACATTAACAATTATAGTACCCATACATCTTATAAGTATTCAGAGGTTGAAGTAGCCGTTGTGTGGAGATTTAATGCAGAATTATAAGCTTTTTTCTTCTTCTTGTCCTTCTTCTTCTTCTTCTAAATCAGACACCTCTGGAGTTATTCCAATGCTATATTTCCGGACGAGATGGTTCGGCAAAAAATCGGAAATTTCATACAGGAATTGCACTAAGTCCTCTTCAACCATGGCTTCAACAAATTCCTCTACATTGATGTTATTATACTCGAAACGGGCGCAGAGTAGGAACCCCAATTTGTATTGCTCAGCTTGCTTGCAGAGGTTCTGAACCTGTTTTTGATCAAAGCACACACTCGTGTCATAATTAGCTGCATGCATTGCGTCCTGCTCTAAATCGGCAAACTGACATTTCAGCCTCCTCACACTCGACTTGATATCTTCCGCTACCGGCCAAGATTGACTGGAATAATGCATCCACATATTGCACATCTATTGAGGTGAATTATCCTGCAACATAAATGGAAAAAATACTTAGGTCACGAGTGAATGAGTTAAAGAATTGATCATTAATCGAATTATATATCTGTAGCACCACTCACCTATACAAATTCAACCTTCATCAGAGTGTGATATAATAGGTTATATATAATATGTAAGGATTATCATATAGTATTCAAACCCATTTACACTACACTAAACGTGGCTGATGCATCCCTATGATTAAATTAATTTTCCTATATACTATGAAATGATCTTTACATTTTTTTCACATCGAATTTCATGAGAGCTCTCGTCTTTGCACCCGCGAATAGAGGCTCACTCTGTCCCAAGTATGTTAAAGTGTAAAGACCGTTGGAAGAATTTATCTCATCAATATCGCTCTCCATAAATTTGTCAACAACTCTTTTTGGTAACCAAGTTTTCAAACTCACTTCGGTCTCTTCATCATATAAAATTACAGTACCACTCCTACCGAATCTGGTTCCGCATAATGAGATTTTCTTGATAATATAGCTTTTATTGAGGGGTAGTGATGATATCAAAATTTGCTTTACAATTTCATTCTCCTCATTAATTTTATCATTAATTGAAGCTAAATCGATTTTGGGGGCAGCCATTATTTTCGTCCAAGTGAAAGGGGTGTGAATAATATATGAATAAGCGTACTTACATAAAACAGATAACCTTTTATCACACTCAAACTTTCCCAACTTAATTGAGCAGAAGCAATGTTCAATGTTATTGCAAGAACTATGCTTGTGCATGTGGCGGATTTCGTATTTATAGAAACGCAAACAACCCCCCACTATAGCGATGTGATGCGCGAAAGTGTCTTCAACTTCGAACACGCTTTCAAGGCCTCACTCTCTCTACAACTCAATGTCACTCACTCTCAAGGTCGCACATGCGGAGGTTCACTCCCACCCAAGGTCGCTTCTGCCCAATGCCACTCTTGCCTCAAGGCAACTCTTGCCCCAAGGTCACTCCGCCCAAGGTCACTTCCTCCCAAGACCACTCCTGTTCCAAGGTCACTTCCGTCCAAGGCCACTTCTGCATCAAGGTCACTCCTACTCAAGGTCACTACCGCCCAAGGTCACTCCTGCTCCAAGGTCACTCCTGCTCCAAGGTCACTCCGCCCAAGGTCACTCCCGCCCAAGGTCACTCCGCCCAAGGTCAGAGGAGAGTGACCTCGGGCGGAGAGTCAGAAACGGCTAATCTTATCTACTAATGATTGATTTGTAAGTTTTACTATGGTTGATATGCTCAACTGTTATATATTTTTTTTTTTTTATAGAACAGAAAATGATGATGATGATGAGGAGTCATTACTTATGATTCTGAATGATCCGTGAGTATGATTTTCATCATCCTGAGAAGAATAAAAATCATACAAAATCATTCCTTATCGTTTTCAGATCATTTATCGATGATATCATCCAGTGCCTCGCAATGGAATGAGATATCGCGGGTATGGAAGTTCAACATGTATATATGTATATAATATGTAAAAATCTTTGAAAATGTAATTAAATGGAATTTAGAATAGTGAATAAATTGTCAGTAAGAAAATCTGTTCCTGTGTATTATTTTTTGTATCTTGATATTATTCCATATGTGTACTCACAAGAGGAGAAGTATGAGCTCATATTTTTCCATTTTTGCATCATACCTACCTTTTTCATTCATTTCATTCAGGGTGTGTGTGAGTATGTATCCACAAATGATGTTCGTGAAAAAAACAATAATGATAAATGACAGGAGGACAACAACTACTTACCTGGCTAATACCACGAAGAACATTGAATTACCTCCCCCCAAAATTTATGCATCGATACGTAAAACGACTACTATCGCAAGTATTCTTTTTCCTATAATGCTGATTGATTTCTATAATATTTATGTGATTGTAGCTTTCCCTTTCTTCTATGACAGAGAGATTATTCCACTTTTATAGTTTCAATGTCAACCCTATATTGTAAATGCGAAATTTGTATAGGACCCCTATGGAATTAATTGAAAATTTCGTTATTTTCACCCTTGTATAACCACTTAACGACTAGTCATCTTATTCTTTGCATTATATCCGATATCATTTCCTATATGTGTTCTCGCGTTTTCAACAACATGAACTTATAAATATGTATCAATTCACTTCAATGACTCACCTTGTATATTTATATATGGAAAAATACATCTTCGCGTAGGAACTCGCTACCTTAGAAATATTAATAGTATCAAATGTGATAAAAGGAACATCAAATCATACACATGGAAACAGAGAATCTTTCATTCATTCCTGATGAAATGCACTATTTTCTCGTGAATCAATTCTGCCTACGTCCACATTCATGTGATGACCTTGATGACTCATGTCATTTTCAGCGTTTTGTATCGAAAGAAATATACAAAGTGTTGAAATATTGATGGTACATATTACAGGTCTTCGATTGCTCGTAATGGATGTAGATTCTATCTTGATACAGATAACAACGTTTGAATTCACCAAAATGCTTGGTTCTATAATGAATATTCACGACTGATAGGTTGAGGTTGATAGGTTGCGTTGTTCTGTTATGATAGATATGTTCAAATGAGAAAATCGTTTCATCCATCACCTCATGATCACATTAACGAATGAATATGTACTTGGTTTGTCAATATCTCCATGAGAACACCGTTCGTTCCATCAGCCCCCTATCTCACATCTCGAAAATATCGTTAATCAAGTCCACACGTCAATCAATAAGCTTCTATAGCTAATCAATTATTTTCTACGAAATTAATATCTTATCTATTATGAAATGTATATTCCTGAACCGTTTTATGAATAGTTTTTGCTATCAATAATGTCTTCATCTGTCGTCTAACCACTAACCAACCGATTTTTCAATGCCTAGACACGTGTTTCACTCACAATGTTTACATTTCATAGAGGAAATTCGAAACCAAATATCTTATTCTAGGTAGCTACTTTTATACTAGGTCTGTCACTGTTCAATTTACATGCTAATCCTTACATTTTTTGAACTCCAAGAGGGCTATATGGAATGGTTTTTTCATCCTTATTCTTGACTGTTTATTACTATTCTTGACTAATTCCAGGCTTCCATATGCAGCAATTTTTTCGACAGTAGATATCAACTTGTTTGACCATTTTAAGGTTTTTTGATGTCTGTGTTCTAATGGTGGTTTTTCAATTTCCTGATATTCCCTATATTGAAATCTGCTAAATGCTAGTAGGCAGATCACTGATGTCGGTTGGTAAGTTTTTGTTGTCACGTATGTGCCATGTTATCTGTAGCATGTAACATGTCAAACGTTATTCGTTATGAGTGCACATCGTATATATTTCTCTGATTAGGTGTTTCCTCTCCACCCTGTATTTTATATTGATCGACTCAAAGATTTTTTTTAATGTTTACTGGTAGGTATATGATATGGTATCTATACGTTAACGTCTGTTCTACTAGAAGTGAATCATACATGACCTATCATTATGTTAGTTGTTACATGTAATTTTCATCCTTAGATCCGTTCTGTATATATTTTCTCATCAAACTTGCTCACTGGCTAATACGTGTACACAGTTGTGCATGGTTAGTTACTTGTATATTCCAGTAGAACAACACTGTTATTGGAAGGTGTCCGATTTTGATTTTCTGTTATCAGGAAGCGAGCATCTTGGGTAGAAATTGTGTGGTATATTTAGATATCAGGATGGCATACTCGGAGAATTGCTGCTTGAATAAGCATATATCTATTAATACCCTAGTACGAAGATGCCTCTGAGAATGATGTGAATGGTGATTTTTTATTTATTTCATCTCTTGGTGTGTACGAGAGGAAATTCCTATGATATTCGTCACGTGCGTACCTAAGGAGGATAGGGAGGGAAGGTAGGTGTTGTTCGACATATTTCAAGGTTAACGACGAAAGGATATATGTGCTGACTGATTGGTATTGCTAGTGATGGAATTATAGCAGAGATTCCTGAGGAAGATTTCCCGTGGAATTATCTACCATTTCTCAACGATCCATTCGACTCGGGTTATTTATATTGTCACGAGTAGAACATACAGTATATTAGTAATTTGGAACCATGCGGGTTTCATAAACATATAATCAAATTAATCAAATCATCCATTGACATTGAACTATGAAAACTGACCAAGGAACTCTCATGAGAAAGTGCAGATCTAATAAAATGACTTGACAAGAGCTCGTCGTGATGGTCGTTATAATGTTAGTTGTTATTAGGTCTTTCTATTCATTGTTGTTTATTCATATTCATCATCACTTGACCCATAATGTTTCATGTTATAATAAATATTGTTATGTTTGAATATAGTCTCGTACTTTCAGCTACCCCTAAACTATTAGTGCCTTTTTGAATATAACCTCTCGCAAACTATTGAGCCAAGCATTACCCCTTATGAATCGATATGGATGGAAACAACCATTATATCGTGACATGGTGGCAAACAACCCCCTTTTGTTGTGACAATATCATATATCTATCAAACGTCCTCTGCCATACGTCTGTTGTACCCGAGCGTTTGCTTTCATGTCTTCCCGATCTTCCATTTAACTTGGGTTATTTATATCATATATCTATCGAACGTCATCTGCCATACGTATGTTGTACCTGAGCGTTTGCTTTCGGCGAGGTTTGAACGGGAGTACCATAAATGGCATACGGTATCTGTCATATATTTGCATAGAGGTATGTTCAATCTGATGTGCATGTAGCGTGTTCGGATGACTTTTAACATTTTTCAACGTTTTCGTGGCGTTTCTGTGACGTTTTTGTAACGTTTTTTCGATTCAGGTTTTTTTTTTTCTAGTCATCCTGCATATGTCTTTTCGATCTTTCATTTGACTCTGGCTACTTGTATCACCCTGTATATCATTATTTTAATTCTTTTATTATCATATGTCATCTGCCTTACGCCATCTACCTTACAACTGTTATACCTCATCCTTTGCTTTCGGCTAGGTTAGAAGCACCGGAAGTATCAGCAAAAGAAGATGGTCTCTGATTGGTCGGCTGAGTCACGTTTTTTAACACGGAAGGTGGAGAAGGGGGGATGGTCTATTGATTTTGTGAGCAATCCGTTCTGTATATATTTTTTTTCGACGTTTTTCGACGTTTTTCGACGTTTTTTGACGCTTTTCGACGCTTTTCGACGTTTTTCGACGTTTTTCGACGTTTTTTGACGCTTTTCGACGCTTTTCGACGTTTTTCGACGTTTTTTGACGCTTTTCGACGCTTTTCGACGTTTTTCGACGTTTTTCGACGTTTTTCGACGTTTTTCGACGTTTTTTGACGCTTTTCGACGTTTTTTGACGTTTTTTCGACGTTTTCGACGTTTTTGACATTTTTTGACGTTTTTGACATTTTTGACGTTGGTGATGTTTTGACGAACGTTTTTGATGTTTTGCAACACGGATTCGATGTTTTGCAGCACGGCTTTGACGTATGTTGAATAATAATTTTCTATTGAACATTGTATGATATTTCAAGTTGTATTTCGACATATTTTGTGCAGGTGAGCTGCTGTTATGAAAACATGTATCTTGTTATTCGGTTTCCCCTCCAGATCCACAGGAAAACATCAACTCGAGTTTATAGATCGAATTATTCGTCTTTGGATTCTCTTTAAAGAGTACTGGTAGACGTCAATTGTTATTTCGCATCGCTCTCCACGTTAATTGATTGCAATAAAGTCATCGACAGATAAAACATACACACAATACGTTATTCGAAATGGTTGTCAGTACTATATATGCCATCCGTGACATTTTGTGGCTGGCTGTGTCGTACTATTCTTCTAAGGATATTGTTATGCTGATTTGAAATTCCCATATTATCCTCAGAAAGAAGTAATCGAGGTTGTGGTGATGGTAGTGGTGGGGATGGCTCTGCATGTGTTAAACCATTTTTGGACATTGCATCCTTGTCTCACATAGACATACGCTATTGGGTAGGTGAGTGTCGGTAGAATGTAAGTATTTGACATATCTGACACCTATGAAACATTCTTTCACACACCCTGTATACCTCTGGAGTTTTTCCATTCTTGAATGGCTCGTGAAGTCATCAGCCACCTGCTAACAAAATGAGGTTACAAGAATATCTCTCAGCGAGAACAAAGGAGGCTTTGTTGGATGACTCATCGGCCACCTGCGTCAGAACAATGGACCCATTGTTCTCACACAGATAAGGATGATGCAATCGGATGAGGTTGTTACGTAATCGGACACCTGCAAACAAAGGCGGCATTGTTCTCGTATATTGCGTCGCAATTTTCCAATAGCTGGAATTCCAAGAAACGCTGTGGCGTAGAAAGAACAAAGGCGGCATTGTTCTAGAGGAAGGCTAGATAACATAAATGGCAAACAAAGGCGGCATTGTTCTATGAAGTCGAGATAAGGATGACTCATCGGCCACCTGCAACATGCATATCGGGTGACCTTGAAACAAAGTGCTACCAATTGTAGTAATACCAACCTAAATCTGGTAAGCACAGTCACTGGATTGTGACGTCATCCACCATCTTTCAAAAAGAAGAAGAAGAATGTCCACGCCCATAAGCACTGGAGTCCAGAGTCTAGGGGGCTAAGTTCAGAGTACTTACACGTGTCATTGCTTGTGTTCCATGTCATCTGTCACTTGTCATCTTTCACCTATCGCTTGTCATATGTCACTCGTCATCTGTCACCTGTCACTCTTTGTGTTCCATGCCATCTGTCACCCCTTGGGCTCCATGTCACATGTCATCTGCTATCTGTCACTTGTCATCTGTCACTTGTCATCTGTCACTTGTCACCTGTCACGTGTCACTTCCGGCGGCCATCTTGTCACCCGTGCAGCCAACACCTTCTACCACAGGAACGGTTGTGACGTCACTTCCGGCGGCGGCCATCTTGGGCTGAGGCGAAGGTAGGTACACTCAGAGTAGATAACGTTACACCCTTGTGGGTAGATAGAAGAAATGTCGTAACTGCATTCGTATTCAAGATACAAAAAAATATCACATATGGCTGATGAACTTTCGAAACATTTTCTAATGCCATATACCTATAAATTATATCAATATAGGAATGAGAGCAGGGTTTATGAAAATATCAGATGAATATCAGCCTGCAAAGTATTTTCGAAATTTCCGATATACAGGGTGATTCGAAATGACGTAAAAATATTTCGACCACAGATTTCAGGACCAAAGTTCATATCATGGGTCCAGAAATGGCCCTCTCTGAAGTTATAGCCACCTGGTGGAGATTATAATTTTTTTGTTTCAAATATTTTCGAAACCCTTTGTGATAAAATAACCAAACTTTGAACCTGTACCCAACTTTGTGTGCCCAATTTGGAATGTTGAGAATTTCCTGAACGTTTGATCAGGGGCATGGAAAATAGGTGGGGCTGTAGGGTAACTTTTTCTCCTGACTTTTTTGTTTATGCAATTTTCAGCAGTTCCACCAGGAAATGGGGAAATCTCATGATTTTCACCTGAGAATGATACTCTTGTATTATTTTGTAATTCCAACATATTTCTAGTAGAAATTTGATACCAATACAGAGTGTCCCAATATCAGCCTGCTTAACTTCAGCAGCGGCATCTACGACTAAGAATAGGAAAAAAGTTTCAATGAATATAAGTCGAAAAATGTCTAAGGGAGCCTATAGTTCCCTGAAGGAGTTAACTGAAGATGATATTCCTCCCTTAGGAGACATTTCTGAACTCATGTTCATTAGGACTTTTCTTCCTATCATTGATCGTAGAAGCCGCTGATGAAGTTCGGCAGGTTAATTTCGGGACACCTTGTATTGATATCAAACTTTTACTAGGAATATCTGTTAGCATTATTTAAGAAAATATCCTATTACCACTCCCAAGAATGTTCTGAAAAACATGTCAAGGGGTAAGGGTAGTTTCAACAATTTCTTTCGGAATTCTTCGATTACTGGAATGCACTACTGTCAAATTTCATCCAATTTGTTTCACCCTTTTTCGAACAGCTTTATGTAAACTTTGAACTCGTCTCAAGGACAAAAGATACATTTTTTATATAAATGTGTTGAGTTCAATCGACTTATTGTGAACTGAATTACACATGGGAGCTCCGTTCCTCAGCAATTGTGGGACACCCTGTTAAACTTGGAGAATACAAACATATGAGAGGTAGGTATAGATAGATAGATAGATTACACTATGTGGGCGGACGGATCCTTCAGCATGTAGGCCTCCTAGTTCGGGCCCGTTATGCACCCACCTCTGCTGGGAATTGGTTCAGTCATGAAGGTAGCCAATTTCGCATACGATATTGCGGATACCAATTCGAATTTCAAAAATCCATTTAGCCGAGTGAGGAAAAGCGCAGATACAGAATGGTACTATTCCTTTATGAAACTGCACCCAATTTAAGTTTACGTCAACCAGAATATTTCGATGGCTCGTTGCAAGGGATTCAACAGAACCAATGTCAATGGGTTCTTCGACTTATCAGAAAGTATTGTAGATGGAAATAACTCAGATGCTTGATCCATTGAGCTGTAATAGCTCAAATAAACCCTCATTCTCACATTTGAACGTGTGTAATCAGCAAATAATTCTCCCTGATGAAAAAGTTAAGTACCTTGGTGTAATTTTAGATTCTTATTTAAAATGGGATGCACATATAAATTATATCTGTAATAAGTTGCGATACATCATCTACAAATTCTTAAGAAAAATATTGAGCCCGTACCATCTTAGAAAACCACTTACGTTATGGAATAGCTTGTTGGGAAGGAGCCTTCAGAACACACCTCCATCCACTTGAAATGTTACAAAATAGATTTCTCAAATTTATTTTATCGAAACCTAAACACTTTTTAACAAAAAAAAACTGTTTTCTGAAAGTAATATTCTTGACATTCGTCAACTCTTTTATTATAACATCATCATAACTTATTCCAGAAAAAAAAGTTATTTCTTACCGACTCATAGTTATAATACTCGGAAAAAATTATTATACGTACTTAGCTCCAAAACTGTTCAACACTACCTAATACAATTAGAAGCATCGATATATTCCACATTATCAAAAAGACACTCAAAACATTCATATTTAGTCAGGCAAGACAATCAATCGCTGATTTCGTCAATAAATAATATTTTTTTTGCAACCGACACAAAAGTCGTCCATTTTGGTACCAAAATCAGCTCTTAAATTGACGTTTCTATTACTGATACAAAAATAGGTATGTTGCTAGGCAACATATTCAGTTCCTAGGAGCTAAAGTTGAAGGATCTACTGGACGTCATCAAGAATAAACAACATTGTGACGGTTGGTTATTTGGGTTGAGACGCATACCTGATTTGTTTCCGATTCCAGCAGATTTGGCATTTCATACCGATGCTGATGGAGATATAAATACACCTTATTATAAATCAGTATTGGAATTATAAACATCTCAGTTATGTATTTTTGTTTTGATCAGGGAAGCATTCAAGATTCAAATACTTGCTTGATCTGTATTTCATTCGTTATTCTCGGGATGGGTAACTTGTTTTTGAATAATCACGGCAAGCAATAGTTTTTTGTCTCGAACAACGATATTGTTTACCTTCATTTGATTATCAAGCAAAAAACATTGTATTATGGAGAGGAATAAATAATCGCTATTATTATTATTGTTGATATGCTCACTAACCCAACATTTTCCACGTCTTGTTCCTATAGCTGGCACTGTCGCGGTATTTGCCATTAGAGCACCTGGTCCATACACAAATATGTCACTCTATGGTTGTATTTATATTGAAACTACAATTCAAATATCCTAGAAAACCTAACCTGCTGTTAATGCAGGTAGAATATTCTCACCACATGGATTATTTGTCAATATTTGTTGCATTGCATACATATGTCACGGCATTAGTGGTTATTTCACAAGTTTATTTGAGTTAATTGTTTCGGTTGCAGAAAAAATAGCATGTTTCATTCGGATTATTGATTGATTATTACTTTATATATTGATTGGTTGGGTGCTGATTCATAATAGATTTTACGTCTCAGAACAACTGTTGTTCACTTATTGAGTACGGAAAGATGTACATAGTTCGAAGTCTTTACCATTTCCATCATTCTTGTATTTATTTATTCATTTCATTCTAATATATTTTGTGACATTCCCACTGTAATTAGGATTAATGCAGTTTTAGTTCTTTCGACACAATCTTACTTCTTCTATCTATATTTTCATTATTGTAATTGTGATTGTATTTCCTGCGAAATAAGTGCTATAGCACTTCTCGCCAAACCAACTTTATTCGCATTTATATATACTTGTACACTATTTTTTTTTTCGAATGAAGTTATATTATTATTATTAATATCTATAATGTTAACGAATCAGGGTTGTCAACTATGTAGAAGAGATGCTCGAAATTCCTCGCCAAAGAGGGAAAGCACCGAATAAGCGCCCTTTCCAGTGGAGAAAGAGGAGTCAATACGACTCTGCTTGCCTGCACCAGTGCTTCTGGAGATTCTGTTCCGCCGATGATTATTTCCAAAAAAAAAAGGTTTCACCCTGCAATTGCTAATGGTTTCTGGGAATATCAACTCTGAGCTCTTTGTTAAATGGTTCAGACATATTATATCATGCGTGAAACCAAGCAAAGCTTCAAGAATCTCATTAGTATTTGATGGTGATACTACGCATTCAATAAACTTGGGAGCTATCGATCTGACACGCGAAAATGGTGTTATAATGCTACAGCTACCTGGTCATACCACACATAGGTTGCAACGTCTAGTTGTTGCCATCTTCGAATCATTAGATGCCAATTATGATCTGGCAATCATGAAGTGAATGCGCTGTAATCCGGGACGGCAGGTAACACAGCTCGAGGTCGCTGGACTAGTTTCGGAAGTTCTCGAGCTACAGGGATTTGGCCAGTTGATCTTTCTGTAATTCCTGATGTTGACTTCGCAGCGAGTTGAAATCTGAACTCTCAGGTCCCTGCCTCTGAAGTCGAAGAAGATAAAGAAAACAACGTTCCACACGTGGGAGATATCTTACCAGAAGCAGAAGATATCTAGCCAAAGAAGGAAGATGAGTAGTGATACAAAGCCGATTGATCGTCAGAGCCTCAATAAAATGCCGCTAGTTAGCGTTGGCGCTGGTGTCGCTGGTGTCGCTGGTGGCGCGAAGTTCAAATTTGCAGATGGCGGCGGCGCTGATGGCGGTAAATTTGAAATTGTGAGGTTATGACATCTTAATCATGATGAATTTTTAAATAAATAAATTAAAAAAAGCTGTCACCGCCGGTGGGGGAAATTGAACCAGGGACCTTTGCATTATGAGGCAGCGTATATACGCACTGCGGTATTCCGACCTCCGTGATATTTCAATTATTTAAATGCTATTCAAACGGGATATCCATAGCTGACGCGCGCTTATCTTTGCAACGGATCCATCGAGGTAGAGTGAAGCGAGAGATGCATTCCAGAGATAAGAAACTTCGAGTCGAAAATAATATCCATCGCTGGCGCGCGCGCGCTTATCTTTGCAACGGATCTATCGAGGTACAGTGAAGCGAGAGATGCATTCCAGAGATAAGAAACTTCGAGTTGAAAATAATATCCATCGCAGACGCGCGCGCTTATCTTTGCAACGGATCTATCGAGGTAGAGAGTAAGGCGGCTCGAGCGCGCGGTGCTGCAACGTTGTCGGACGTATGTGTTTGGATGTTAATATTGTTACATTATTGTGTGTGGCAACGCTGTCTCGCTTCATGGCGTTCGAAGATCTAGCAAAGCGAGAGATCCCTTAGAATGATAAGCGCGCGCGCGCTCGTATTGGAAACAAATACTTGAATAATTAATTATTTATTTTTATAGTGGGTGACGCGTCATGCTGTTGTTTTTTCTTCTGGTAAAATGACATCACGTGTGTGGGTACTCTCTCAAAAATAGGATTTTTTATGGACAATTCTCGGAAATGCCAATATACCTATATGCAAAGTCGCGTTAAACTAAGAGACCATGACTATCAGCATAGGGAAATACACGCTTTAATCTTAACTGGAACGCGGCCTGTGTTCTAGCGGGGAAGCGGGGTAGCTCTGGCGCGAGCTTATCGAAACCGCAACAATAACACTTTAATGACAATAACAAGATTGAATTTTCATATACAGGGCGTTCGAGTTGATTGAAAATTGAAAAAAAAAATATATACAGAGTGTCCTACGGTTCGCGGTCCCATGTTTTAGCATGGAAGGAGTGTTTGAGTTGAAAGAAATATATACAGGGTGTTTGAGTTGATGAAGATTGAAAAAAAAAATATATACAGGGCAGCCCATGGGGGTGAAAGAATACGAAAACGAAGATAAATAATCTATTTATTTAAGTAATCCTTTTCTACAAAAATGACATGCCTCTTGAGAAGATGGCGGTCCATCCCAGTGTGTGGTCCAATCGGGACGATTATAATGAACGAAGCATGGCAGTTTGATTTGTAGGTTAAAGTTGCTGCGATATTCTTGAGGAAGTTTGTGCCACACAGCCAATAGCCCATAAGGATCTGCATATTCAATGAGACATTCTACTGGAATGTACTGCAATTCTTCTTCAGTGAATTTCACCAAAGCCATTGCAGGAGATTTCATCGAGTCGAAAATAATATCCATCGCTGGCGCGCGGTTATTTTTGCAACGGATCTGTAGAGGTAGAGCAAAGCGAGAGATGCGTTCTAGAGATAAGACACACAAGTATCACATCGAAATAAATTTATGGTGAAATATTTGCGATAACCGTCACATTGTTGCCAGACGTTGGAAATTATTATTTATGAAGTCGATAAGGTGTTGTCAGATTTTCAAAAAATATCTGATGTCGCGTAATACATGACATATGACGTATGACAGATGGTGTTTGCAATATGATGTATGTAGGGAGTGGAAGGATACGAAAACAACTATATATTCTCTTATAGAGTAGTCATGGCTAATATTTGTGAGCGCTGTCATCAGCTGTGTACTGTACGAGAACTTTGTAATAATTGTTTTATAATAGAATGCCTCAATAGTGGAGAGACGCCAAATATAGAACAACCAAGATAACGGCATCCTGTTTGAACGCTCCAACTTGAACAGCTGTTTGATTTCGGTAGTTCGTTGATTTCGTGAAAAAACGATAAGAGAACCCGTGTATGTCCTTTATACTAACTCGTTAATTGTTGTCGATAGTTCATCTATTGTAAGAGTATCAGATTTTGAAATATTCGGCGGATTCAGTGGCAGATAAAATGCATAACAATGCTTGAATATAATATGCACACATGAAGACTATTTTTCATATTAAGCCTCTCAATGTATAGGGTGAATCAGTCAGTAGTCGGACAGTGGACTGAGTTTTACAAAAGAATCATATTATGTGATGCATGAAAGAAATGCTCAATAGATCATATTATCAATAAGCCAAAAAGAAACAACAAGTTGTGTTCTTCTTTGCCAGTAGTCGGACACTTGTCCGGCTACTGGAATTTAATAAAAATAAATATCTAGTAACCGGCCACCGACTTTTCACTTTGAAATTTCAGTAAACATCAGTTTCAAATGATCTTAATGCAAATTAAGACTATTTGTCACACATACAAAATCAATATGAATTCATAAATTTAAAAAGAATAATTTTCACTCGCCTTTGAAATATCCTTTGCCTATATGTTTGATACACTATGTTAAAGACAGTCACGCACATCACTAAATTGGCGCGCTATTATAATTTCAATAGTACCAACTGCTCAATCGAAAAATGTCTAGAATGGCGTGGAAACATTGGTGCTACAGATTTCTCTTCATTTGGAGGTAATATGTTATTTGCAGGCAAACTTGAGAAAACTATGTTTCTATTTCAATAGAGTGATTCTTCATCAGGCTATTACATCAAGGAATGATCTTTGATTTTAGTTTTCGCGATAGAGGGTGTTGAAGTTGATCAGTAGGTTTTATTACTGGTTAAAATCGAGAATGATTCATCTAATAGACATCGTTAGGGTGGGAGTTTGAATTTTAGGTTTTTCATTAGTTATTCCTTGAAAGACACTTACCTGAAATGTACGTTGGTCAATCGTTAGCAAATTATACCAATCGGCAACCTGCAGAGCTGCTATAATGTAGCTTGATACAGCGAAACTGAGAAAGGGAGATAGAGAGAGAGAGAGAGAGAGGGAAAGAGATGTAATAAGATGTGGGTTGAAAGTATGGATGTAAAAAACAGTTGTATCATGTCTTCTGACGAATACAGACGTGCACTAGAAGAATTTGGGTTGAAAGTTAGAAAGCTCAGTGCAGACATCCAATTGTATGAGCAGAAAGTTTGTTTGTTCAAAGATTTCGAGCAATTGAGTATTTGGGACAAGGTGTTCACAGAACCGAGACGCACAGCTACACCTACATCGAGAAGAAGAAGAATTCAACCAACACAGCTACTAGATGGCGATACTGAAAGCAAGCTTCATCCTATTGACAGCTCTGAGCAACAACGTCTTCTACACAAACATACCGTACAATACAAGGAATGTAGCCGTATGTTTTGATGTGAATCGTACACAACAATGTGATTGGAAGATGATGACTAGAATGTATGTCAATGATAACAAACTACCTGTATATTCAATCGACATGCCACAACATGTTAATGAAAGAAGCATCGACTACAAATTGAAATTATCGTTTTCTGATGGCAGTGACGGCGAAATGGGAGACTGGCAGACATTTACATTGAAGAAATCCCCCGCAAAATTAGATGATGATCAAGATTCGGTCAATATCATTGCAATTTTGACACTTTGTTGTACACTAATATGTTCACTCATTTTAATCTCACATGTTATTTTCATTATACTGAGAAATAAGGGATGTGATGAATAAAAACTCTGAAATTACGATATATAGTTTTTTATTTTGGCAATAAATTACATAACCAATTATATAAAGTATCGACATTGTGGAGACTGCACTGGAACCTTCCTCCATGGAAATGATTCATGCAAGGTGGAATGGATTGTTGAAACGTTATTGGCTGCCACCAAGAATTGTCAAAATCTTCCAAATTAACAATGTGATTGGTCATCTCCAACTCTGCACATTTTCGCTGCAAGAACTGAATCTTTTGATGGCCTCTTACGTAGATGATGTTTGTCTGCTGTAGGTTATCTCGTAGTATTTGATCCAACTCATTCAAATCCACATAACCACTGGAATATTTTAAACCATGAACGTAACGCTCCACATGATTTGCCATCTTTTCATCTTCTCTGCTTAAACTCGAAAATTCTACAGATGGCTTGAATAGAAAATGACTCGTCTTTTTGCCAATGCGAATGGTCATTTCCTTTGGAATGAATTCACCATCAACCATGAACCCTTGAATGTCAACCAGTGCGATCTCCATGACTCTTCGAAGCAAACTGACGTCTGACTGATGCAGCAACACCCACCTAGGCAATATTTCGAACAATTTCGCTGAGTGGGAGATGTTCCATGATTTGATCGTGAATGATGATGCAATAGGCTTTGGTGTCGGGAGGGAAGCCTGTAGTCGCTTCAATGTCCAACTTTATGTCAACTGTGGACGACTTTAGACCCAGATGGCGCCTCGAGCAATCGGTAACAAACATTGGTCGGGATTTGAATTCGGCAAAGTTTACTAGAGAGCGCTTTTCTTGACAGTTATGGTAGCTCTTGTTGAACTCTGTATAGTTGAAGTGAGCGTCAGCATATTGGTCTCGGGAAAAGTCCAATAGCATTCGTTCTTGCGGATAATAGTCGCTATTCAGAGCCAATCGTATGGATTTGATGTTGGCATTATCGAACAAGGTGACGTCTTCATGCAAATTATCGGCTTTTTTCGTTTGGAAAAATACTATAACATATCTTGGACTGTCCAATGCAGAACATGTCTTGACGGACCAGATTTCTATGGTAGATCCTTGTGTGAGTGCTGGTAGCTCGTGCAATTCCCATCGGCGAAACGGTATCATCATAGACTCATCTGCTTTGATACGTGTCAACAACTGCAACTTTATGTCATCGTTGGGTGTGAGATGTGGCACTTTCAAATTGATGCTTTCTATCGTTATTTTAGCAATACTTTGAGTCTGAGGAGATCCTGGCAAAGCAGTATTCGCTCTCTCGACAACCTTCACACTGTTGGCATCATTGCGAGCTCTCACTAAACGGATTGACTGCTTGCCCCACGTTGCCACTTGATGATCATTGAAGATGGAAAACAAATGTTTCAGTGGAATGTTCATGCTAAACGTACCATCGGTGTTGAGGATCGGAGCATTGGGATAGTTCCAGCCTGCTATGGCTAGATGACGTGAGTCTTCAGGTGTATAACACAAGTATCCTCGCACAGTACTCGTTATTCCAGGATATCTGACAGTGTCCAATTCTTTATTACACAATTCATAGGTGCAGGAATCAAAGAGATAAGCTCCAGCATTGTGGGTTAATGTACCAGTACCACCACCGGTCACCTTCAATTTACCCTTGATGGTAATGATGCCTTCAAACATGGCCAACCACGAATCTGCTTGATTAACCGTTATATCGATGACATCATTGTTCTCGAATGATTTCACATATGGATAATAGGTACGCCATTCCACTTTAGTGATGCTTTCGTCGAATCTGGGTTTGCGGAAAACGTCGAACACGGGTGCTAACAACATTGTAGTCTTTGAGTGATTTCAGAAACAGCACACTGGATAATGTCAATGTTTTTCTGTTGCTGCTGCTCTTCGAAGACACGACTGCTTTGGTGTACGGTGTCGAGAGAACTGGTGCCGATGATGTTGCTGATGATGGTATATTATCTGATTTATAGGAGTAATCAAACACTAGTACCATCTTGCGAGTTTCTTCAATTCCAATCTTATTATGATTTCTTCACCTCTAAAATTCACCTGCCTGAAATCTTGGTATAGAATCTGGAGTGTAATGTTGGGCAATTCCCGCCTGCTGACTATAGGTAGATAGATTAGATTTCTGGGAGTCTCGTCTATGGCGTAACCAGGATCGACTGCAACTGCAAACTCGTAGATCGTATGTGATGGTCTGTCGTTGTAGAGAGCTCCAGCAGTAACGTTGCTATCAATGTGAATGGTTCTCACTTTGGTTATGCTGACCGGCAAATCGGAAGTGTGAACTTGTTGTGCGTTCAACAATCTATTTGAAAATCCCAAGACTTGAGCTATGCTATCCTTCGGGCGAAAATCAATGGCAAACTGTTTGCTCGAAATCTCACACTTTAGTGTATTATTGTTGGGCTTCAACGAGAATATATCATCAACGTCCTTTGCACTTGAGATGCCCAATTCTTTGCGTATGAATTTCTCAATGTCCACAATGTCGTATGAACCTTCGGGAATATCGATGATCTTTCCCGCCTTGGTCTTATCTTGCAGATAAAACTTTGATCCTTTGTCGATATTCGGTATACTGTTGTATGAATGGAATCCCAACAATGCTAGTCCGTAATCAGAGTCTGGATCGAGTTGAAGTGGTGTCAAAAAGTCTATGGAGAGCGTAGATGTACGACCTTTCAACGTCACAATCAGAGACATGACTGATGCACAATGACCGAGTTACTTGGTCTCATTAAAAAGGAATTCTAAACATAGACGTCCACAATTACTTTGATTGAAATTCTGGTATTGATTGTTATTGTACAAGATTTTCGTGCTGGCACCCAAATATTGCGCCAATTCTCTGGGCGGTTTCAGATTGCCATAACTATCGAAATATAAGGCTTTTTTATCATTTTTTATGTAAGCCACCCAATGAGTGCCCGCATGATTGGAGGTATCCAAATTCAATACAGCACACTCGCGATGCCATGGACCGGTGGAAGGTAGAGTGTCCCGCATAAAAACACCTCGAAAATACGGTATTTTCAGCTGTTTGGCATACTTTATCACATCTTTATCGTACATTGATTTATTGGGTAGCTTGTCTAGAAGTTTTTTGAGTTTTTTGATTGTTTCTTCAAGTACAGTCCGAATCCTCTCGATGTTTTGCGTAGAAATAGGCCGGAACCCTGCTTGCCGATAGCCTCCATTGCTTTATTATGTCTTTGATCTTCTTCGAGCTTTTTCTTTGCATTTTTCGCATCAATGACTGTCTTTGCGACTGCTCCGGCTCCTCCAGCTAGAGATCCTAGGGCTCCCAAGGCGGCAAAGATTGGTATCAATGGTAGTATACCGCCACTGTGTGGAAGAGGTATGATTCTTGGTACTCTGATTCTTTTTTTACCGCCAGCCCTCTTGACTGCCATTCTGGCTGCATGGAGTGCTTTCAATGCAGATTTATTCAGACCACTTCCTGATGTTGTACTACCACCACCATCTGACTTTGATAGTACATTTTTTATGAATTTGATAATGTTGGATAGGGATTGCTGTGATACAAGACCCATGCCAAGTTTTCGTTTGACCTTCATTCCGGTGGTGACAAGCCAAGCAGCAGCCTTCTCTTTGAATTTAGCGTTCTTCGACTTGACTCTCTCCCACGCTCTATTTTCCAATATCCAATCAGCTTTGTGTCTGTCTTCTATTGAGGAATTTTGTGAATAGGCGATATCGTGTTCTCGACACGCGTCGTCCAACGGATTGATACCGGTGTCTCCTCTTGCAAGTCTTTTATCGAGTTTGGTACCTGGACCACAAAATCTGTAGCCTGGAATGTGTAATTCGATGGGAAGTTTATCGATCAGAGAATTAAGCACACCCTCTCCGTGGTAGAGCAACATGAAGACTGATGTGTAGGAAGTTCGACAACTCTGCATATACCTAATGAAATGAAAAATATATCATCACATGATGAAGATCATTCAACAAGAACGGATGTTACCCATTGTGAATTTGGATGAAATTTTGTCAACCAAACCACCAGTAAATAGTAAACATGGGAAACTGCTTCCCCATTCGTTCAGAGCAATCTTCTGCGGGCCAAGCGGATGTGGAAAGACCAATGCGATGCTTTCCCTGCTTTTCAATCCAAATGGCGCGAAATTCAAGAACGTTTACGTGTATTCAAAGTCGTTGTACCAACCGAAATATCAATTGCTGCAACAAGTGTTGGATTCAGTGAAAGGTGTTGGGTATTTTCCCTTTAAAGAAAATGATGATGTCATCAGTCCATCAGAAGCGAAAAATCATTCGATATTCATTTTTGATGATGTATCATGCGACAAGCAGCAAAAAATTCGAGAATATTTTTCAATGTGTAGACACAAGGATATTGACGTAGCATACCTTTGCCAGACTTTTTCTAAGATACCGAAGCAGCTGGTGCGAGACAACAGTAACCTGTTGGTGTTATTTCGACAGGATGAAATGAATTTGAAGCATGTGTTTGATGAGCATGTGTCACCAGACATGTCATTCGATCAATTTAAAGCATTGTGCTCAGAGTGTTGGAATTCCAACCAATATGGTGCGATGGTGATTGCAAAAACTTTCGATATGAATGCTGGCAGATATAGAAATGGTTTCGATAAGTTCATAAGACTGTGATCTCTGGACCATTCATCAAGATGACGTCAACCAAGATGCATGATGATGTTGCTGATGCGCTGCGCAAGAAAAAAATCAACGAACTATCGAAATCAATCAGAAGAAAATATTTAGCACTAAAATTGGGCAAGTCTGAGGATGATGATGCGTTACAGAAAATATTCCAACCACTGACATCACCTTTGAAACAAATTGCCTCCGCGTCCAAGGTCATAGAAGAAAAACTCGATGGAACACTTTCAAACATCAAGCGAAGCAGAGCAAAATCGTTGGGGTTGAAGAAGGAGAAGAAGGAGGAAGAGGATGGGGAGGTGGAGAGGGAGCAATCGGATTTGAACCAAACTAATTTCATACCTATGATGGATGTGGCTGATAATGCTGGGCATACTGAAGATGATGATGAGGATGTCGATGATGACGATGCTGTTGATGATGAACTTTTTGTAGATAGTGAAAATATCTCACCGGCTGCAATACATGATTACGTTGATCAGTATCCTGCGATGGCTCAAAAATATCTGACTGAATACTGGACAAATGATGAAAATATCGATACGGTTTATGGCCCCAAATATGATCCAGTAACATCGAAATGGTCTCTCAACGGAAAAGAAATGAATTTCCATCGAAGAACTGGAGATATACTTCTTGATGGCTTTCGGTTCCGTGGCACCCCAGGCCTCTATCAATTACTCTTCTATAATGATCCATCCTTTGCCAAAGATGATACGAACCCATACAAGCAAATACTCTTGCTCACCAAAGCTCATCTGAATTCTGCAGGACGTATGAAGTCCTCCTCTAGACTCAAATACGTAGAAATTATTCGTCCAATGTTCAGATCCAATTCCAGTGGTCGTGGTTTGAAGTTGACATACAACACAGCACCTATCGAATACATGTATTGGGATGATCCAAACGAATTGGTAGATAGATTGAAGTTGCTCATTGCATCACAGCAAGCCGGAAATACATCAAACGATAACGAGATTGTTGCCATCTTGAACGAATTAGAAGAGGCAGGCATAATAAAACATGTGTGACATTTCTGTGATACTTCCGTGACACTTCCATGACAACTTCCATGACAGTTCCGTGACTTTTCCTTGACACTTCAGTGACAGTTCCGTGACAGTTCCGTGACACTTCCTTGACACTTCCGTGACAGTTCCGTGACACTTCCTTGACACTTCCGTGACAGTTCCGTGACACTTCCTTGACAGTTCCGTGACACTTTCATGGCATGTCTATGAGTGAAGGGGCTAATAATTGGCGAGGCAAAGTGCCGACCATTATCGATAACGTACAATACTTTAGTCATTAGCATAATGACTCTCGACAAATTCGGACGTGGTTCGTTTCCACGCTCAGCTCAGATGGTGACAGTCAGATCTGGATTTTCACATACTCCAACCGGTGATATTGATGTTGGTCATTTGAAGATGTGTAACGTAAAACTGCCAACAGATGTCGCTGATGTTGCAAACAAACAATATGTGGATGAAGTTATATCGCAAATTAAGTTAGATTTCAAGATTGCTTTCGATAATTACGGTGAAAAAATCCGAAATTACCTTGCTGGCTTCAGCAACGAAATTATCGATGTACGAAAGAGAGTGGATGTACATGATCTGAAACTGGCAACGTTCAATACAAACTTTGTTCAGTTGTCTGGCATAGTGCACAAGATCAACATACATGTGGAGCAGCTTCGCAACAACTCTCTACCAAAACTCAAAAGCGACATCGACTTGAATGTGAAAAATATTCTAGAACTTGTCGATAAGATTGACAACACTGTGAAGAGTTTGCACGATTTGAAGGCTGAGCAACAACACAGCCGTGATAAAGAACGCCAGCTTGCTGATGCTATTGATCGAATGAAAAAAGATCTGGCCAAGATTGCCATCACTCCAAAATCTACGACAACGCCACCGCCACCAAAAAGGAAGCCCCCTGTGTGAAACCCATCATATAAACTCCTAATCCAACGAAGTCAATATGTCACATTCTAAAGAAAAAATCCAACTCGTCAATGAATTACATAGACCTGCTAGGAAAAAATTTCCAAGGCGTCGCATTATCATCAAAGGTTTGGATGACTTATGGCAAATGGATCTAGCCGAAATGCGACCTTATGCCTCTGTAAATAAGGATCACAAGCTGATAATGGTCGTGATTGATTGTTTTTCCAAGTACCTATGGACTAGACCACTAAAATCAAAAACTGGTGCTGAAATCGCTCGTGCATTTGCTGATATTCTATCGCATGCCAACAACAGAATTCCCAAGAATTTGCAAACCGATCAAGGTACCGAATTCTACAACGAAAAGTTTCAAAGTCTGATGAAAAAGTTCTCCATCAACCATTATCATACGTACACCATAATGAAGGCGGCTATTGCTGAACGTGTTATACGAACATTGAAGGAAAAACTGTACAAATTCTTTAGTTTGAATGGCTCATACCGTTGGATAGATGTCCTGCCTGAAATCACAAAGAATTATAATGACACGAAACATACGACGATTAGATGCAAGCCCAGTGACGTCACCAAAGCCAACGAACAAGACATTCTCAAATCCGTCTACAATCACATCAAAATTGCTGGAACCAGAAAATTCGACGTTGGTGACATTGTGAGAATAAGCAAAGCCAAACATGTTTTCGAAAAGAATTATACGCCAAATTGGACTACTGAACTATTTAAAATCGTAAAAGTTCGTATTACGAAACCTACTACATACATCTTGGAAGATTTGCATGGTACTCCGATCAAAGGTGCTTTTTATCCTGAAGAATTGCAAAAAACTATAAATCCTGACATCTATCTAGTGGAAAAAGTTTTAAGAAAAAAAGGCAAAAAGGTGTTTGTCAAATGGCTAGGATTCGATGATACACACAACAGCTGGATTGATTCTGCCAACAAGTTATAATGTAATCATATGGAAAACTAGCACAAATTCAATGGGTGTGAGGGGCCTTTCATCGATCACTAACGAATAACCTGTTATTCCAATCTGCCGGATGTTATGATCAGTCAACAGTTATGGTATAAATAATGAGGACTGAAACTTTCAACACATCAGTTCGAGAACAATGAGTGAAGACTCTGGTTATTCATCTAGTGAAGTGCTTTCCGAAGACGGTAGTTCTAGATCATCATCATCAATGATGGGTTATTATGGTGACGTTGATACATATTTGGACATGATTGAGCAAGCAGCGAAAGCCGAATCGTACCTCCTGCTGACTTCATCGTTCCAGTTGTCCACCTACATGATTCAGTGCGGACTTAGTCCAGCTAGACAGTTTAGTCCGAGCATCATCCTGAAGAAACCCTTCCATCCAGCGAAAATTTCGTTCTCCACATATGAATGGGCCACCTTCATCGATTCGCTGCATAAGGCACAACAAGACTTTTTTGAACAACCCCTACCTGGTTTTATTGATGAATATGAGCCGATCATTACTGCTTGTGGAGACTATGCTACCGTAGCCAAACATGTCTGCGATGGTGTCAAAATGTTGACCCTCTCCAAATACCACGTCATATTCGATCTGATGGAGGAAGATGTTGCAGACATTTTGAGTGCTGAAATGTGCATTGTTTCACATCGAGTTAATTTAATCAATGACTTGGACTTTTTTATGTTTTATCAGAATATTATGAATGTAATAGCTGAATGGATAAAAAATAAACTGACTGTTTTGAGTGCACAAGAGCTTATATTAGGGTTTTGTGATGTTTGCGATAGCATGTCTAGTAACGCTCTCAGAGAATATCTATATTACTGTAAAAATGATTTGATGGCTGATTTGAATAAAAACCTTTGAAATATGTGACTCGTTTTTTATTTATTTCATCAGTCTACAACTTGACGCGAAACTAGTAGCATCTGAAATATTTTAGCTCTGCTCGAAAAATCATGAAGTCTGAAATAGCTGTGCTATTGGAGTTTATAAAATCTCCCGCTTTGACTCTGACGAAATTCACTGAACAAGAATTGCAGTACATTCCAGTAGAATGTCTCATTGAATATGCAGATCCTTATGGGCTATTGGCTGTGTGGCACAAACTTCCTCAAGAATATCGCAGCAACTTTAACCTACAAATCAAACTGCCATGCTTCGTTCATTATAATCGTCATGATTGGACCACACACTGGGATATACCGCCATCTTCTCAAGAGGCATGTCATTTTTGTAGAAAAGGATTACTTAAATAAATAGATTATTTATCTTCGTTTTCGTATTCTTTCACCCCCATGGGCTGCCCTGTATATATATTTTTTTTTCAATCTTCATCAACTCAAACACCCTGTATATATTTCTTTCAACTCAAACACTCCTTCCATGCTGAAACATGGGACCGCGAACCGTAGGACACTCTGTATATATTTTTTTTTTCAATTTTCAATCAACTCAAACGCCCTGTATATGAAAATTCAATCTTGTTATTGTCATTAAAGTGTTATTGTTGCGGTTTCGATAAGCTCGCGCCAGAGCTACCCCGCTTCCCCGCTAGAACACAGGCCGCGTTCCAGTTAAGATTAAAGCGTGTATTTCCCTATGCTGATAGTCATGGTCTCTTAGTTTAACGCGACTTTGCATATAGGTATATTGGCATTTCCGAGAATTGTCCATAAAAAATCCTATTTTTGAGAGAGTACCCACACACGTGATGTCATTTTACCAGAAGAAAAAACAACAGCATGACGCGTCACCCACTATAAAAATAAATAATTAATTATTCAAGTATTTGTTTCCAATACGAGCGCGCGCGCGCTTATCATTCTAAGGGATCTCTCGCTTTGCTAGATCTTCGAACGCCATGAAGCGAGACAGCGTTGCCACACACAATAATGTAACAATATTAACATCCAAACACATACGTCCGACAACGTTGCAGCACCGCGCGCTCGAGCCGCCTTACTCTCTACCTCGATAGATCCGTTGCAAAGATAAGCGCGCGCGCCTGCGATGGATATTATTTTCAACTCGAAGTTTCTTATCTCTGGAATGCATCTCTCGCTTCACTGTACCTCGATAGATCCGTTGCAAAGATAAGCGCGCGCGCGCCAGCGATGGATATTATTTTCGACTCGAAGTTTCTTATCTCTGGAATGCATCTCTCGCTTCACTCTACCTCGATGGATCCGTTGCAAAGATAAGCGCGCGTCAGCTATGGATATCCCGTTTGAATAGCATTTAAATAATTGAAATATCACGGAGGTCGGAATACCGCAGTGCGTATATACGCTGCCTCATAATGCAAAGGTCCCTGGTTCAATTTCCCCCACCGGCGGTGACAGCTTTTTTTAATTTATTTATTTAAAAATTCATCATGATTAAGATGTCATAACCTCACAATTTCAAATTTACCGCCATCAGCGCCGCCGCCATCTGCAAATTTGAACTTCGCGCCACCAGCGACACCAGCGACACCAGCGCCAACGCTAACTAGCGGCATTTTATTGAGGCTCTGGCGACCAAACGGCTTTGTATCACTACTAAGATGTTGAAATTTCTTCTAGGAGAAGTGATGAGATCACCCAAACAACTACTACCAAAAATCTTGTTATCAATGCAAATAAACTTGAAGCTCCATCAGATACAACTCTTTCTAGGATACAAGTTCCGATTGAGGAATTGAGCCCACTGCCTGAAGTAACAAGAAAATATGAAGAGCGATAGGAAGAAGGAGCTCAAAAAGCCATAGTCGTTGCTTGGAGTCCATATAAAACTGTCTTATAAATATCGGAAGATGCCCAAGAATAGAAGAAAACGTAGAGGAGACCTTAGATACATACAATTTTCCACTTTGGATTTATTCAATTCCGAAGAACCCGACAAATTAGCCAATTCAACCCTGGAAAAAATGTATGGGATATTCGTATTCTCAGGGGAAATTACCAGAGGCCTCATGGGAGTATATTCGTGTTTAAGAATCATGAAATTCCTCTTGTAAACATTTTCACACGCGGTAGCTATACACCGTTTCGAAGGATTTTCATTGCATATATTTTTATCTTGTTGGGACTCTTCAACTATGTTTATTTCACAAGAACAATAAGCTAAACGGAACTCAGACAAGAGACCACCCAGAAACAGACACCAAGCGACCCGAAGAGAACAAAATACCCCCGCTACCCACAGCTAATGTTTGTGAAATGACCTACGTAATGTCCAAAATCCGTTCATTTCTATACAATGGGAAATTGAAGACTCTAATGGGTCTTTGTTGTAGGGTAGGTCGGCGGTTTCAAGCCTTTTAATATAAACCAATCTTGATTTTTATTTTTGTTGCCAATCTGACGTAGTGTTGTTCTCTGGTGTTTTACTTTTTATTAGTTTGATATTTTCTTGGGTAATTGCCACTTTTCGGTGATTCAAGGGTACGTGGGCCCTTATAAAATATGAACCCGACCCTTGAATAATCATTTCATAAGAATTTTAAAAAATTTTCATACTTTTTTATAAAAACACAATTTTACATTAACAGTAAGTTTTCCGATTCTGAACTTCCTTTACATATCTATTTAACTGTTTGTATTCCAGATCATGGAGCAGTTGCCTTTGTTTGCTCTGTTATTGCCCACGTTATTTGAATTCCAACTTTTTTCACTTCCATGTAAGTAATCAATCATTGCATTATATCCTAAGTCAATACCGGTTTTTTCTAGAACTTTGAAATATTTTATCGGCTGATGATGGGCTTATATAAGCCCGAAACATGTACCATTGATGATCTTTGATCATTTCAATAAAAGTTGTGGAGATGACTCTGAGTTTTTCATCTATGGACCCTAAAGGGAATTGACATATTATTATGTGATACTTATATACTCAACAATATCAAATATAAAAAATAATAATATTAAAAGCAAATAATCATCCCGAACCAGATTGATTGCGAAAAAAAATTATATTGCTGATTTAATGACTCAATAATCGCTAAATAATGTCCGATATGAAATGATGGAAATTAATTGAATCATAGAAGAGTTGAATGAATTGTTTATTACTACTACATAGGATACCGCCATCATAAAATATAAAAAAGAAAAATGAGTCTATTCAACGAAATCAGGAACATCAATAGATAATAACAATTATTGGAATTTTATCATGATCACCTCTGCGCGGAAGTTCAATGTTTGACACTATAGAAGGCCTGGTGTGTGCATGTGCATTTCATTCTCTTACCAAAGTACCACCAAGACGAAAACTTGTGGTCTATCAGAAAATAGACCAATCATCAAGATGGATACGGGTTACTCTCAATTCCCAGATGAAGAGAAACTTGCTACTTTACATCATAAAACACTTGGTGATAGTTAACCAAATGTTGGCTTACCAGTCACCAAATCAACGAGACCCTGATGCCAGGCACGACCCAACCCGGTGTTACAATTTATTATACATCCTATTGTTTCATGGGGAGTTACGGAGGGCCATACTAGGGGCAGGCCGACATGCTTGCTCCTGCAACTGGTGCAACCCCCAACAGCGACCACCACCACCCCCTCCAACCTACGAGAGAATGGAGACCTTGAAGCCTCCTTGATGGTGGTGGAATAACTCGAACCATGATTTATTCTTAATTTTTGACTCACCCTGTGTGTTAATTGAGTAATGGTATACAAAGTGCTTACACCCTTTACGAAAAAGGCTTCTTTTGCGAACATTTTGTTTTTTTATTCATTGATTTATCTCTAAAATTTTTCGAATTACAGCTTTTTTGCTGATACCTTACGCTTATCCCACAAATTAAATTTATTGAAGGATCAGAGTACTCTGGTAGGATCACATCGTCTTTGAAAAAACAAATGCTGCTGTCATTGCAACTAATTTGTTGTATGCCTCCATATTTGACCATTTGTCGTTGTGTCATTAATTAAGTGTTTTGTTTTATCGACTAAAATTACATAAAATGCCTCAAATAAATCCTGAACAAGTAGCAAGATTAGTTGCGTTAGTAAACGATGGGCATAGTAAACGTTACGCCGCTCGTAAAGTGGGAGTTCATGAAGCAACTGCTCGTAGAGTAATCCGCAAGTACAGACAAACAGGAAGCACCGCTCGGAGAGTCGGTTCTGGTCGCCCCCGAAAAACTTCTCCAAGAGATGATCGCTTCTTAGGATTGTGGATTTTACGGAATCGATCAAATACTGCGGTTAATGTTCAGCAAGATCTTCGCCAAATTCGTGATGTTGCAGTTAGTAAGCAGATGGTATGTAGACGTCTTAAAGAAGTTAATTTGAAAGCTAGGAGACCTGCAAAAAGTTCCAAATTATGGCCCGAACATCGTGCTGCTAGAAGAAATTCTGTTGGAAATTATGAACAGTGGAATATTCTTGAATGGTCGAATGTCTTGTTCACGGATGAGTCTTAACATGGTGGATGAAAGAGAAAGAGTGTGGAGAAGATCTGGTGGAAGGTTTAATCAGAATTTGATAACAGAATGCGAAAGTTTTAATGGTGGGTCCGTTATGGTGTGAGGAGGGATCTCTATGAATGGAAAGACACCCCTTCATGTTTTTCCGGTGAGGCAGTCGATGAATGCCCAAATTTACATTGACATTTTAGAGCAGTATGTCTTACCTTATGCAGAGTTAGTGGGCAATGATTTTATATTGATGCAGGATAATGCCCGACTACACACCGCAGTAATAATGCGAAACTTCTTAGAAGCTACTGGTATTACCACATTACAATGGTCTGCGAGAAGCCCCGATATAAATCCTATAAAACATTTGTGGGATGAATTAGGGAGAAGGGTACGTTCTCGCGAGAGGTCTCCGGAAAGTCTTGCAGAAATGGCAGATGCATTAGTGGAAGAATGGGATCGTATACCAATGGAAACGATAAGCAACTAAATTTCCAGTATGCCTCGTATATTAGAAGTTCTTAGAGTAGCTAGAGGAGACAATACACGGTATTAAGCAGTCATCCCAATTCATAATTTTGTGTTCAATAAAAATGTTTTTCAAAATTATTGGTATCAGTTTATTTCATTAGAAAATTGTTTGTAGATAAATTCAGAAAGTTGGTCATCTGCAAGGATTCAGCAAAAAAAGCTGTAATTGGGAAAATTTCAGAGATAAATCAATGAATGAAAAACAAAATGCTCGCAAAAAAGCCTCTTTCGTATAGGGTGTAGGCACTTTCTATGCCATTACTCAATAAACACACAGGGTAAGTCAAAAATTAAAAATAAATCATGGTTCGAGTTATTCCACCACCATCAAGGAGGCTTTGGAAAAAGGTTCACCTCTTAATTTTTTTTAACAAATGCATTACCTACCAACAAATAAAAAAAACTGGAAATTGGCCTACTATTTTTTTTCAAAAGATAGGTCAAATATCAAGTGCGTCACTTTTTTTAAATTAGGGCAAAGTTGCGGATTTTGATGCTGAACAATTTTCTGAAAAAAAATTTGATGTGTCATTTTTAGTTTTTGAATTATTGAAAAAAACGGAAATTTGTAATTTTCGTTTTCATTTTTTCAAGCGAAAACCAAAATGCCTAGACATTTTTGACTGGGACATTCTTAAGACACTTTTTCACAAGGAATCTAAATCTGCCATCGTAATTTCCATAACGTTCTTGATGCCAAATTTATAACACTCAACTTTGTTTTTTCTAATGGGCGCCATATTGGATTTTCGCATTTTTGAAAAGCCTTCTTTTACCTGATTACAATGATGTATCGCACGATATGATTGAATCCTACATGCTGATCAAAATTGGAAAAAAACATTTTTGCGAAGAGTGCTTTGGAAAGAACGGCAACAATTTTGTTTAACAATTTGAGTTTTAACAGTTTGAGCAGAACTATTGAATTCTTGAGCTAATTTACAAGAATGCCGTTTACGAATGAAGAAAAGCGTGATATGCTTCAGATTTATTACACCTCCCATCGAAATGCGCGAATTACTTCCGAAACGTATCTCCAGCGGTATCCAGAGAGAGAGCAACCAGCTCAGAATTATTTTCTATTGCTCCATAGGAATTTAGCCGATTATGGTTCATTTGTAAAGCCTAGACGAAGGTACAACAATAGAGAGAATGTAAATGAGATGACAGTTTTGCAAGCGGTGAGTGAAATAGAAAAAAGTTACCTAGGATTTGAATACCTATTTTTCCTTTAGGTTCAAGATAATCGCTCGATTTCCACAAGGGAAATTACAACAAATCTTGGCATATCGCATCAAGTAGTGTGGAGGATACTGAACAAACACAAATATCGTCCATTCAAAATTCACATCACACAAGTTCTCCATCCCGGAGATGGAGGTCGACGGGTAGAGTTTTGTAGATTCGTAATGAACCAGTTGGAGCAAAATCCAAATTTCTTGCGTAATGTTATATTCACGGATGAATGCAAATTTACAAACATAGGCATATTCAATCGAAACAATGAACACATTTGGTCCATTGAGAATCCCCGTGAACATCAAGAACGGCGACCACAAATACGCTTCGGCGTGAATGTATGGGTCGGATTGTTGGACGACACAATAATTGGCCCATACATTTATGAAGAAAATTTGAATGCCGATCGGTATTACAATTTTCTGAGAACATTCCTTACGGAATATGTTGACAACAACATTTGTCTGAACCGGCTAAATACAGTATGGTTCCAGCAAGACGGCGCACCGCCACATAACGCTAGAAGGGTTGCAGAGTGTTTGTCAGAAATGTTTCTCGGCAAGGTGATTTCGAACAATGGAGACATACTCTGGCCAGCGCGATCACCTGATCTTTCCCCGCTAGACTATTATTTATGGGGAACTATGGAAGATTTAATTCACAAAACTGTACCCACCGATATTGATGAGCGGAGAAGAACAATAATCACAACTTTCAGGACGAAGATAAGAAGACGGGACATCTCGCGAGCTATTCAGAATCTGAGAAAACGTGTAGAAATGTGTTTAGAAGCGGAAGGGGGAGTATTCGAGCATCTTTTATAACTTTGTTTCATTTTGTCTTGCGAAGAATAAACTCCTAGCTTATCATGTCGTTCCTGAATCAAAACGTACGTAGTACGTAAATGAGTTACACGAAAATGTGAACGTTACAGATCCGAATTCTTTTGAACAGTCAACATTCAGTTTGATAAACCTAATTGTTGGCGTTCTTTCCAAAGCACTCTTTGCAAAAATGATTTTTTTCTTATTTTGATCAGCATGTAGGATTCAATCATATCTTGTGATACATCATTGTAATCAGGTAAGAAAAGGCTTTTCAAAAATGCAAAAATCCAATATGGCGCCCATAAGAAAAAACAAAGTTGAGTGTTGTAAATTTGGCATCAAGAACGTTATGGAAATTACGATGACAGGTTTAGATTCCTTGTGAAAAAGTGTCTCAAGAATGTCCCAGTCAAAAACGTCAAGGCATTTTGGTTTTCGCTTGAAAAAATAAAAACGAAAATTACAAATTTCCGTTTTTTTTCAATAATTCAAAAACTAAAAATGACACATCAAATTTTTTTTCAGAAAATTGTTCAGCATCAAGATGCGCAACTTTGCCCTAATTTAACCGACTTCGTATCTCTCATAATAACTGAGATCCCCATGGTGGAGCTCGAAAAACGGGCACCCTGTATAGGTCAACAAGAAGAGTTCACTAAGAAAGGAACATTGAGAAAATGTGAAAGAAGAAGTCAGAGAGAATCTGAAGAATTACTGAATATGGCGAAAATGGAGAAAGAACAGGATAATCATAAATCAAAGTTGCCATGTAATGAACTATGCAAAAGACTTTGCAGGAAAAATATATCAGAAACCCGACGTCAGCGAATTAATTCGGAATTCTGGAAGTTGAACTGGTCTGAAAGGAGAATGTTTGAACTCCATAACACCAAAAAAATGAATGTCAAGCAGATATCTAAAGATTCAACAAGGGCTACTTCACGGCGAAAGGAAACTATATTTTATTACCTCAAGAACGAAAAAGGTGAAGTTCATCAGGTGTGTGAGGTATTTTTTTTTAAAACACTAGGGTTCACAAAAAAAACGATACCATCTTAAAACACGTTTTGCGTCATAACGAATCTGATGTTGCGGTTTCTGAAGATATGAGAGGTAAACACGCCAAACATGTAAAATTTGATAGGGAACTTTTTCGTAATCATGTGCAACGATTTCATCCATGTGTGTCGCATTACGGACGAGAGCATGCTCCCAATAGATTATATTTGCCCTCGGATGTCACTATAAGGCCTAAAACACACGGAGCGGTTTCTGGCGAGTCGGAAGCCGACTCGCCTGCCGAAGCGGTGCATCCTTTATGGCAGTTCTTTCGAATGAAACAGACGGTGCGTCAACGCGCGTTTCGTGATGGCGGTGGCAGCGCGTACCCTGCTGGCCATCATACATCACGATTGTAGTCGGAAGTAGATATACTACCGCGGAGGTGGGCCCAGTCCATCCAGTTCTCGAGCTCTTGCAGACAATAGGGGGGTCTAGTTGTGGTTTGTGCAGACTTTTCCAGGTGCACAAGTGTTGTCGACAATGACCAGAAGGTGTTGTCACCGGAGATTCACCTTGTCACATGTATTTTCACCTGTCTCACCTGTGTCACCGAATGAATTTGCGATTCACCTTGCCTATTTGTGGTTTGTGCAGACTTTTCCAGGTGCACAAGTGTCATCGACAATGACCAGAAGATGTTGTCACCGAAGATCCACTTTGTCACCTGTCACCTATAGGTACATTTCACCTGTTTCACCTACTTTACTGATTCACAATTATATGTTCCAAATTCTAGTTCCACAGACCTCAATCACCCTATATACATGTTTGAAATATCAATTGGATATCGCAAGCTGACCCAGAGGTCAGGATTATCATGTTTTTATTTTGAATGATATGAGACCTTGTTATTCATATATTTTTTTCTGCAGTTCGATTGAATGTTATTCAAAATTCAGCTGACAAGTTATTTGTGCCATTAAGGACCATTTTGGAGAAATTTTGCTGAACTTTCAGTTCCAGGAAAGTATAAAAGCTGTGATTATGTTATACCTCAATATCAGGTATACCTGCTGTGAATTGTTTGTGTTGTGGTAACTTATTGGTGAGTACCTCGTAATATGTTTTATTTCTTGTGTTTTATTGATGGGTACATGCTATCAGAATAGCTATTATCGGTTTGGGTTTATTGAATGAAATCGAAACAGTGGAATATAGGTGTACAATTTATTTATTGATCATGAATTAGGAAGATATGATACTACAATATTTTTATTACATTAGTGAGGGGGTTATACCTTACTTAACGGTCATATAATATTATACAGAAGGCAGAGGTGTTTGCAGGAATGTTTTGATTTGTTTCAAATTCGAGGCGAATGTCCACAATCTATTACAATTAATGGTGCTATATCATGGAATTTTGATAATGTTAGACACGGTTCACCAGAATTTTTATAGTAATATGACTCTTGAAATCGTGCATACATTTCATATATAACAGAAAACTGATATTTATTGAAATTGAGATTCAAATTGTCATAGGGGTACACTTCAGAGTTCAGGTAAAGTTTCATATTGGTGAGATTACAGTGATCGAATTGACTCATATTTTTTTGAATGTCATTTTTTCTGTTCGTTTGGAAACCGACAAATCTTGGCTTTTCCATTTGGCTGGATGCTTTGACGTTCCAGGAGTGGCGCATAGTTGACTGTAAAAGAGGATATTCATGATGTTCTCATGACCTGAAGGCTATCTCCAAATCTCTTCCCTTTTCAATATACTTGATTAACCGTAATTTTTCCACATCTGAAACCTGGATATGGTGAATTTTCCATAGAACTTTAGTTAATTCAATTTTCGGTTTTTCTCCTGCCTTGGAGGATATCGTAGGATTAATATCATTGCTACTCCTGATGAGAACAAGTTCTTGCCGAATATTCACCAGAATTTTCTTGAAATCCTCACAAAATCCCAATAGATGTTTGAGTGGTAGACAAACGCTAAAGTTCCCCTGAAGATCAACAATTTCCGGATGACCAAGATGATTCCAACCAGCATTTATATATCTATTGCATTCATTATTTGTATAAGAAATGTAGCCCTTCATAGCTGATGTGATTCCAGGATTACGAACTCGATCCACAACGGACCCACCAATTTCATATCGGATTTCATCAAATAGAAAAGCAATACCATTGTTGATAAAGTTCAGTGTAGCACTCACTTTATCTTCACTGTCAGTAATTCTACCTTCTAGATAAATGTAACTTTGTGATGGTTATGTGTAAATATCCTGCGTTTGAATCGGAACACGTATCTCGAATGACTTATTTAGGCTTGTATTGGCATATGGCGGATGAGAGTGCATTTCGCAATTCGTTATCGCATTGTCCATCATCACATGTTCACCAATATTCAAAATATTGAAACTCATGTTTGTTGTGTTTCACTTTTTCTTCCGCAGGAACACCTCAGGAGAATGAAGATTCTTCTAAGACCAGCGTTGATGTCCAATTTTAGGTTATACCAAAATTTGTAAAAAGTCTTCGTTTTGTTTTTTATAATAATAATTTGAAACCGAGTGAAATGAGGAACTGCTGATTTTCAGGTGTTAACTGTTTGATGTCACCTTTCGGACTGATACTTTTGATTGATGAAGAACGCGTCTCCTGACCCATTGTTGTTGTTGTTGTTGTTGTTGTTGTTGTTGTTGTTGTTGATGATGACATTGGAATATTATAGCGAAACACCATATTCACTAGATCTCTTTCAAATGCAACCTGACTGTTATGACTTCCTTTTGGAAATTAATTAAGGTTCCAGTTTGATCGACTATTCTGAGAATTATTTCATCAATGTAATTGGAACTGATTGGTAGATAAATGACATTTGACACTTTCTCAACTATTCGAAATCCACTAGGCACTGATGGATAAAACATGTGCAATGTGTGAACGGAAGAATTATTATTATACGAATACGTTGTTAAATTACATTCAACACACACTGAATTCACCTTGGAAATATTAATTGGAAAATCTGATATATGTTTTTTATTAGCTTCCAATTTCCTCTTACTGAAACCTAACAGAGTTGCTATCGAGTCAGGTTTATCAAAGTGTATGAGTTTGTTGCATGTTATCTCATACCTTAGAGTATTACGATTAGCATTCAATTTGAGCTGAATCTCGGCAGTTTTCTCCTCCTCTTTCACAATAGTATTTGAAATTTGAGCTTTTTTTCCCTCCTTCTCTTTATCTTTTTGATGCAATTCATCCAATTGCGTCATAATATTCCGTTCAATGTCTTCAATTTCATAGGAACCTTCAGGAATAATCAATGTGTGTTTGCCTACATAGAATCTGTTATTTTTCTCATCTATATTGGGAATAGTGTTGAAGGTCACGAAGTCAATCAGACCTAAGACATGGGTTTTATTATCATCTAAAATACGTTTATTCATCTTCATCTTGTTGATATTAGGATAATACTATGATGGTTATCTTAAAAAAAGTCCCAAACCAGTTTTATATGGTCTCAAATACATTCCTTTCCCCATTGCAATAGCTTCCATTGTTTTATTATACCGTTGGGATTCTTCCAATTGATTTTTTGCTGATCTGGCATCAGTGACAGCCTTAGCTACACCTGCAGCGCCACCTGTGATTGCTCCAAGAGCACTCAATCCCGCGAAAATCGGAATCAGGGGTAACAAGCCACCTCTCTTTGGAATTTTAACAATACGTGTTGGTTTGATGTTGAGTTTTTTCGTTGACCTTAAGGCTACCTTGACTGCATCGCCCACAGTCTTGGGTTTTTGGGAGATGATGTGCTTTTTAATTTGTCCGATTGCTTTAGCGAAACATACCCCCTTTTTTATTTGTTTCTTCTTGATAATCCTCTTCTTATTATTCCTACGTTTGGTATTTCCTTTGGAACTCTTTCGAGCCATCTGAACTGTAAGAAACTCTCTCGTATACTGACTCTTTCTTATTGATAATAATTATACAATTAGGTGAATTTGAGTTTTTTATTTCCGTGATCGTTGCTTTCTTCTTCTTCTTCTTCTTCTTCTATCTCTGTATCCAAACTTCTCTTTCTAGAATTTGTTGTCGTTGTTGATGTTGTTGTTGCAATATTTAACGGTTCACTCATATCACTTGATTGAGTGCCTCCCTTGTCATCTATTGTTCTCAAACTTCTTTTCGCGGTTACCCCTTGTCTACGGTTGATCATATGTCCGAGCACATTTTTAGGCTTCTTAACAGGAATGGTGTCTGAGATATCTGTGTTATCCAATTTCCTCTTGTTTGCACATCTTTTATTCATGGGATAATCGTCAGCAATATCGATATCCATCAAGTCCTCCTTCTCACAACGCTCTTAATTATCATCATTCTGTGATTTCTTCTTTCTATTTATCTTTTTCTGTTTTCCTATCCGTTTAGTTTGTTTAACAATTCTATTTGTTGGAATTCCTTCCTTTAGGATTCGCATACTGCTTTCAATATTTCCTAGAGATTTTTCTAAAATAACCTTCGTTCTTCTTAAAACTACCAGACATTTGTTGACATCTTGTTGTTTTCGTTTTCGATTTTGTTCTTGATTTCCTATTCCCATCCCCAATTTCACTTTAGCTTTCATAGCACCAGCGACGCCTAAAGCTGCTAATCTCTGTCCATAGGAATTATTCTTTAATCTGAATTGAGCCATTGCCGTGTCTGCCAGAATTCTATCTGCCTTTAACGATGTTTCAAATCTTTTTCTTTGGAATATGCTATGTCATGTTCCTTGCAAGCTTCATCTAATCCGTTTATACCCTTATCTCCTCGAGCGAGTCTTTTTTCCAATTTTGTTCCAGGACCACAGAATCTATATCCACCATGTATATGTAACTCGAAAGGTAGTTTATTTATGGCAATATTCAAAAGCCCATCACCTGAATAGTAGCGTGGCATTTGTGTGTGTGTGTGTGTTTATTCAGTGAAATACAGAAAGCAACTGATCATTAAATTATTTTCTTTTTTCATGAAATGAAAGTTGTTCCACAAAAAACGACTCTAAATATTGAAAATAATATATTCGAGGGGGAAGAGGAATTCAAGAAACATGGAATATTGTTTCCACATACAATGAGGTGTATTATTGTGGGTCCTTCGAACTGCGGTAAAACCAATGTTATGATCAATCTTCTCGAACATAAGAATGGATTGAAATTTGAGAATATTTATGTGTACTCTAAATCTTTATATCAACCGAAATATAAATATCTAGAGGAATTGATCAAACCAATAAAGGGTATGGGATATTATGCATTCAGTGCCAGTGATAGTATTATGCATCCGTCAGAGGCTAAACCGAATTCGATATTCATATTCGACGATGTTGCATGTGACAACCAAGAAGTAATTCGTGAATACTTCAGTATGTCTAGACACGCACTAGTAGACCCCTTTTACCTGAATCAGAGCTACGCTAAAATCCCTAAACACCTGATCAGAGACAACTGTAACTCCTTAATTTTATTCAAAATGGATGATATGAATTTACGTCACGTTTATGCAGACCATGTGGGGTCAGATATGCCATTTGATGAATTCAAAACTATGTGTTCGTTATGCTGGAAGGATCCATATGGTTTTCTTTCAATATTCAAAGATTGTAAGATCAATGAAGGTCGCTATCGGAAAGGAATTGATAATTTCATACTCATATAAACTCAAAGGACCTCGAACCCAAGCTGATTAGAGCTGATCAATTACCCGATCATGTATCTGATCAGATACCCGATTGAAGCTGATCAGAGCTGATCAGATACCCGATCGAAGCTGATCAGATACCTGATCGAAGCTGATCAGAGCTGATCAGATACCCGATCGAAGCTGATCAGATACCTGATCGAAGCTGATCAGAGCTGATCAGTAACCCGATCGAAGCTGATCAGAGCTGATCAGATACCCGATCAGAGCTGATCCGATACCAGATCGAAGCAGATCAGATACCCCCATGCTAACCTGTTAAACAAACAAAGAAATGAAGTCGAATGAGAAAGAAATCAAAAAGAGATTGATAGGTAAACGTAAAACGGTGAGAGATAAATTGGATATTTTGAAGCATGGAGAGATGGTGCATGAGAATATGTTCAATCCTATTACAAAACACCTGAAAAGTATCGAAACTACATTACAGAGTACTGGTCAGCAACAACAACAACAACAAATTCCATATCAGAAAAATGCTGCTGCAGAGCAACTAGATTCCTTCAAATCACCGTTCATGATGAAACCTAAAAGGAATTTACTGAACTATGAGACACCTAGGAATAATATTGGAGAGCCGGAGAGTAAGCCTAAAATTCCTCGACGTCTATCCTTGCAACTCCTCACGCCAGCAGATTTGAAAAATGATGAACCATATACTGAGAATGACTATGATGATGATGATGATGATGAACCTAGTGAGTTGAAGCAATCAATTTTAGAGGATATCAAATCTGATGAAGAAAATGAACAGCAAGAAACACCATCAGCCGATCGCCTCATGGATATTACGCAAGAATCGTATGCTGACTATTTAGAGCAATATGATCCTTTACCCAGAAAATATATCAATAGTATGTATCAGGATGAGGACAACAAAGAGTTTGATCATAAGTATGGAGTAAGATTAGACAGGAATACTGAAAAACTCATGATTGGTGATTCTAGAATACACATTGAAGGATCCGATGTAATTCTCAAGAATAAGAGGTATAAAGGTACTCAAGGTTTATACGAGCTATTGTTCAAGAAAGACCCCCATGATTTCACCAGGGAGGATGAGCATAATTATAAGCAGATAGTGACGAAAACTAATGCCCATCGGAGATATTACAAGGCGAATAAGCAAGTGGATGGTAGTAAGCTACAAAAGTATAGAAAAATTATTGCTCCAATGACGAGTTCTTCCTCCATTGGAAAAGGAATGTTAATGGAGGTGACTAACAATAAGATAGATTACATTCGATGGGATGATCCAAATGAACTTTGCGACAGATTACGGTTACTGTTGGCTTCGAAGTCAGTAGGGCACACCGGTCATACTAATGAAATTAACTCTATCGTTGAGGAGTTGCGTGAAGCTCATATCATTGCATAAAGAGAGAGAGAGAGAGAGAATGGCAACAATCGCTAAAAAACAAGTGGTTGAAGAGATCCACAAACCAGCAAGAATCAATTTCAAAAGACGTAAAGTCATCATCAAAGGACTCGATGATCTTTTTCAAGCCGATTTGGTGGAGATGATACCATATGCCCGCGAGAACCAGGGTTACAAATATATATTGGTTGTCATAAATTGCTTCTCAAAATTCGTTTGGGCAATTCCTTTGAGGAATAAATCGAGTACAGAAGTGAGTAAAGCCATGGAAATTATTTTCAAAGAGCAGTCTCCTCAAAATCTACAAACAGATCAAGGAACTGAATTCTTCAATAGAGAATTCCAAAAACTCATGAAGAAATATGGTGTGCACCATTACAACACGTTCAGCGAAAAGAAGGCCTCGATTGTAGAGCGAGTCAACCGGACTTTGAAAAATATGATGTGGAAAGGATTCAGTTTACAGGGGAACTATAAATGGTTGGAATTATTGAGGAAGATCGTCAATAAATATAACAACACAACACACAGGACTATAAAAATTAAACCCTCTGAGGTTACGAAAAGAAATGAGAAAATGCTACTGCAAACCGCATATAACCGCCTCAAATTCGTAGATTTGAAACACAAATTTGATATTGGTGATTATGTACGTATATCCAAGGTTCGCGGAGTTTTCGATAAAAAATATTACCCTAATTGGTCTACTGAGATCTTCCGTATAAGAAAAGTACAATTGACAAACCCAGTTACAAACTTATTGGAAGATGATTCTAACAAGGATATTCTTGGAGGGTTCTATAACGAACAATTGCAAAAAGTAAGATATCCAGACGTATATCTCGTAGAGAAAGTGTTGAAGAGAAGAAAGGGTCAGGTGTTTGTCAAATGGCTTGGATTCGATGATAAGCATAATAGCTGGATAAACGAGGATAATATCGCATGATCTTGCGCAATCGGAGGACTATATAAAGAGCTCATCACGATTTAGAATTTCAATCACTTTCCAATCAACACTTTCAGCAGTAATATCTAAGTGTGTGTGTGTGTTAATTTTGAAAAAATGTTCATAATTGACGTACAAGGTTTCCAGTATGGAAAAGATAACTTTTTGTGTAGAGAAATTGCCATTTTGAATGTGGACAATGGTGTGTGGCAACATCGATTCATCACTTTACCACTTGACATGTCACACTACAATTCAACTGTTCTCAAACATATGGAATGGTCCACTAAACACTTGCATGGATTGGAATGGAGTCATGAGGAATCATCTATTACAACAATACGGTATGAGCAAATAACTGAATTCATCAAGAAATGCATTGGCTGTTACGAAGGAGAAGAAATTCTAGTGAAGGGGTTAGAAAAGAAGATATGGTTGGAGAGACTACTAAGGATGAACAATATTATTGATGCACATGAACAAGGATGCCCTGCAATTGAGGACTTGAAGTTATTTTTAAGATCAAATCATTGCAACCAACATTTATATAATAATTCTAATTGTGCTCTAGAAAATGTCTATTATTTATGGTACTGGTACCTTCACTGTAAACTCTGATGATAAATCGGTTCAGAATAAATAAAAACAACATTCACGATTTCGATTATTTATTGCTTCCTATCATATAATATTCACAAAAACAACCAACTTCCAACAACAACAACAACAGAAACAACAACTACAACAAAATACAACAACAACAACGAATCAGTCAATGATTTCACTACAAAATAAATTTTGTTTCATTCCGTAGTCGTCTAATATTTGATGTAATTTCAATGAAATTGGACAAAAACAAAACATTTCATCACACCTCGGGCAGGAGAAGGTTCCAAAATCTACAATACCATTCAACTCCCTGCATTTTTGCTCTCCACTACTTGCAGTATATACCACTATTATATGCCCATCACCATCACTCCTCTCCACGTCAATCGTGCCAATTCCCTCTTCCTGTTGTTGTTGTTGTTTTTGTTGTTGTTGTTGTGGTTCCTAGAACATTTTCCCCCCATCATTGATACACACATCACCCATCACTCTCGAATATCTCCACCTGTGATTCAACGAATGGGGATGATGGCCCTTCTTCTTCTTCTCCTTCCCGAGGCGAGTAGGCTTCCACTTCGAGAGAAGAAGATGTTTCTCCTCCCTCAATTCTCCTCCGCTTCTCTGAAGATACATCTTCTTCGAGGGCAAAGTTGAACCGCTTACTCGCCTCTTGCAATAGGTCCAACTCCCGATCATTTTTGGCAACAGCCCTTGTGAACTTGATAGGGAGGTTGCCAAATTTTTTCTGAAAGGTGATGAGCTTTGGGCTGTATTTCAAATATATGACAATACAGTCATCACCCTTCTTCTCTATGTCTTTCACACCGAATCTGGAAATAAAATGCGAGTTAATTTAACTATTGGGGGGGCGGGAGTTAATGTAACGGTAGAAAAATAGGTTGGAACTATTAGGGGACATAAAATATGTATTGCTGAATCTATGAGAATTATTCGAAGAATGAGACCAAAAATAATACCCACTTGAATAGTTGTGTGAAAACAACCATAGCCATGTCAGCTGGGAAGCTCCTCTTGTCCGTGATGTTTATAATGAGAGTGGATGGTACACCTGCCATTTTAGGATTGCTGTTTGCTGCTGCTGCTGCTGCTTCAGAATGTACTCGTAAAATGTCGATATGAGAGAAAAAAAAAATAAAAAAAGACACACATGTTTGTTGCAGACTTTGTTATTAGTTGAAGAAACATACGATCATTGATAAACTTGTTTTTCAGACTAATTTGATATGATGTTGCTGACTGTGGCAAAATGTTGAAATCGCATGATGGATTCATGGGGAATTTTTTCGAGATAAGTTGCGAAGTGATGTGTGCAAATTGTTTGCGTGCGTCACGTACACGAGGCGATTTTTTCTCTTATCAAAAACTGATATCGGGAAGTTATAAATTTCATACATTTTCATTATCAGCGTATTTTCTGCTGTTTACTCGCTGCTCATTCATCGTACACACATATCCAGTTACCAAAACCCATACCAACGTTCACATCTAGAGCCGTCTTCTGTTGCCAGAGTAAGTTGTAAATAATGGATCATTTGGCTAGTAAAGTTATAAAGAAAATTGATCAAGTTTATGGGGTGATTGAAACAAAAGATGAATATTGTAAATGGATCAAATTAGTGCAAAAATCTATTCGTTTATTACAAAAATGTATCAAGACAAAAGCAAATTGTGTTGAAAATTTTTCCAAAATTGAATCATGTTTAGGTCTCCTGAAATATCATAAAGAAAAATTACATCAATTAAAAGATAAAGCAAAGCATCAAAATCGTAATTTGGTTTGGAAAGATTTGGATTCATGTTTCAAAAATAGAATAAGAACTGGTGCTATTATCAATAAAAAAATAAAAGACCCAAAAATATTCCTGTCAAAGAGTTTCAAGAGTTTTTCCATCAAAATCCGAGGTGAACTGAGAAAATCCATATTGAAGGTGAACACCGTATTCTTGGGGAATTTCGTAAAACCGAAAACTTTGGAGACTGACATTAAACATTTCAATACGAAATCTCAAATCATTGATAATAACACCAATTTGAAGTCATGGTTTGATGAGCATATTAGGGATAGGATATTGAAAGCACTGGAGGAATTTCAGGAGGAAGATAGTGAGTGGGCATTGTATCAAATTTTACAACTAAAACTGAACATTAATCAATATTCACCGATTAACGTTGGTAATTCTACTTATGTTGAGTTACCAAAGGTTATCAGGAATACCAAAAGTGTAATTAATATCAGGAATCATGATTCATATTGCTTTTTATGGTCAGTTGTGTGTGCTCTCTATCCAGTTGGCCCAGAAAAAAATTCAAGTAAAACATCTTCTTATCCTCATTTTAGTGAAGTTTTGAAATATAATGGTATCAAATTCCCAATGAGATTGAAAGATGTTAAAAAATTTGAAATCATGAATGAACTTTCTATTAATGTTTTTACAACTAATGAGAGGGGAAAGCATATCGAAATACTTCCCCTATGCTTGAGTAGTACTGATTTTTCAAGAAGAATCAATATATTAATGGTGTCATCACCGCCGCATCCTCAGGAAAATGATCTCAATGGAGATGAGGAAGAGGAAGATGTTCATTCCAAAAACAGAATTTATCACTTCGCTTACATAAAAAATCTATCTAAATTACTACACCGGCAACTGGGGGATATATCTCATAAAAAATGGTTATGTGATCGCTGTCTGAATCATTTCAGTACTTGTGAGAATCTGGAAAAACATTCTATTAAATGCAGAAAAATCAATAACACTCAAGTCGAAATACCAAAAGTGAATGAGAAAATTTTAAAATTCAAGAATTTTAAGAATAAAGAAAAGGTTCCATTCGTTATTTATGCTGATTTAGAGTGTCTGTTGGAAAAGTGTGATGGGCAATCCACGATGAAGACTAGGAAATCTCAAAAACATGTACCGTTCACTATTGGTTACATGCTTGTTTGTTCATATGATAATTCCCTTTGTAAATTCGATTATTATACCGGTAGGGATTGTATATCCTGGTTTGTCAAACAACTGAAGGCTTTAGCTTTTCAAATCGATGGAATTTTGAGCAATCCGAAACCGATGAAACCTTTGACACTGGAGCAATTCCATAATTTTCAAAAGGCTTCATGCTGTCATATTTGTTTGAAATCTTTCACTATTGACGATCGAAAAATCAGAGACCATTCACACCTCACAGGCGAATACAGAGGGGCCGCACATAATCATTGTAATATAGGTTATCAAGATAGTCATACGGTACCTGTAATTTTTCATAATATGTCTGGATATGATAGCCACTTCCTCATAAGAAATTTGAGTACTGAAATCGAGGGTAAGGTGTCTGTATTGCCTGTGAACAAAGAAAAATATATTTCTTTCACTAAATATATCGATGGGACGAGAATTAATTTCAGATTTCTCGACTCCTTCAGATTCATGGCTAGCAGTTTGGATACCTTATCCCCATACTTAACAAATGATCAAAAAACGATCACAAAACGATACTGCCATAATGAAGCAGAATTCAGTTTGCTCACACGTAAAGGTATTTGTCCTTATGACTATTTAGACTCTTGGGAAAAATTAGCAGAAACTAGTTTACCAATAAAGAAACAATTTTATAACAAATTAACAGGTAATGGGGTGTCAAAAAAGGATTATGAACATGCGAACATGGTTTGGCGTACGTTTGGGATCAAAACATTAAAAGAATATGTTGAATTGTATTCGAAAACTGATATTTTACTACTGGCAGACATATTTGAAAATTTCAGGACAACCTGTATGAATACCTATCAACTCGATAGTTTGCACTACTATACAGCACCTGGGTTAGCTTTTGATAGCATGCTCAAAATTACACAAGTAGAATTGGAACTCTTAACAGATATTGATATGATAATGTTTATAGAAAAAGGGGTCAGAGGTGGCGTATCGCAGTGCTCGCATCGTTATGCGAAAGCAAACAACAAATATATGGGAAACGAATATGATCCGCAAAGTCCTTCATCATATCTGATGTATTTTGATGTGAATAATTTATATGGGGCTGCGATGAGCTTACCTCTCCCCACAAGTGAATTCGAGTGGGTAGAAGATATTTATTCGATTGGCAATATAATGAATGTTCCGGATGACAATGATCTTGGTTATATTCTTGAGGTGGATCTTGATTACCCCCGTGAACTCTTTGAAAGTCACAAAGATCTACCTCTCTGTCCTGAACACATGAAACCACCATGTGCTAAATCCGGATTGAAAAAAGTACTTACAACTTTTTACAAAAAGAAAAACTACATCATTCATTATAAAAATTTGAAACAAGCTCTCAGCTTAGGTATGAAAATCGAAAAAATTCACAAAGTATTGCAGTTCAAACAATCGTCTTGGTTACAAAAATACATTCACTTGAACAATGAACTGAGAAAGAAGTGTAAAAATGAGTTTGATAAAAATTTTTATAAACTTATGAATAACGCTGTTTTTGGCAAGACTATTGAGAATGTAAGGAAATATAAAGATGTTAAATTAGTTACAAAATGGTCAGGTAGATATGGAGCTAGTTACTATATCTCGCAACCTAATTTCCACAGTTGTACTATATTTGATGAGGATATGGTTATCATTGAAATGAAAAGGTTGAAAGTAAAACTAAATAAACCTATTTATGTTGGATTCAGTGTGTTAGACATTTCAAAAACATTCCTTTATGATTTCCATTACTCTTATATAAAACCCAAATTCGGGAATAATGCAAAATTATTATACACCGATACAGATTCATTATTGTATCAATTCATCGATAACGACATTTATGAACACATTAAATCCGACATAGATAGGTTTGACACTTCTGATTATCAGCATGATAACATCTACGGTATTCCTTTGAGGAATAAAAAAGTTCTAGGAGTTATGAAAGACGAGCTTTCCGGACGAATAATGTCCGAATTCATTGGGTTAAGATCTAAAATGTATACGTTCAGAATCTTCAAAAGTGAAAGTGAAATGCAGCAAGATATGAAACGAAAAAGACAGGAGCTGGAAGAACAAGACCTTAATGAACAAGAAATCGAGAAGGCTATGAGCAATTTAGGTGTCACAAAAAAATTAAAAGGTGTTCAAAGAGCTGCACTGAAAACTATCACTTTTGAAGATTATTATAATTGCCTATTCAATAATACTTCTACCGAAGTCAATCAATATCTGATTAGGTCTCAAAAACATGAGGTACATACAATTGAACAGAAAAAAGTCGCTCTGAATCCCTATGATGATAAAAGGATAGTTGATTATCTCCATACTGATACATTGCCCTGGGGTTAGAATTTTTCCATAGTTTGTATTTCAATCAAATTATATTTTTCATCTTTTGTTTCAATCCAGACGCTGTAAACATGAGTACCGCCAACAACAACAACCATAATTTGATACAAGAAAATAGAATAAGCAGCTCCTCTGGCAATGGAGAAGGTACACCACCGGGCATCAACGGACCATCAAGATACCAATGCACCCGTTGTGGTAAACTGTTCCCCAGTTACACTGGATATGGGTTATGCTATACATGTCTCCGGACTGAAAATGAAAATGCGTATAGAGATCGGCTACAGCGCCAAAGGGACATGCATAGTAGATTCAAGCGACAACGCTAGTATCCAGTGTGTGAACATCAACCCATCCAGCATCAGTCCACTGATAATCTCCAAACAGGCAACACGCGTGATGTCAATCAAAATTTTCATCATCCTACTGCTGTTGCATGTAGCAGAATTAGCACCCCAGAAATTATTCTCAGAATATACTCCAAAGAACAGTACCCTATACATCCAACATGAGATACCCAATAGGGCGACTTTACAAGTCACTTACAGCAATCTGTTAACAAAGTATCCTGATATCAAGGTATATTCGATTCAGTCTATGGAGAATAGTGGATTAATGCTCCAATCCAACAACAACAACTACAACAAGAGCAACAACGAGCCTACAAAATATCCAGGTTTCAATTCATCAGATCACTCTATGTACACTGGTGGAGGGTTGATGCAGGAATATAACATCGGTGGCAGTGGGGCAGTGGTAGCATCGCCTACAGTAAATTGTGAATCGTATAAAAATCAGATCGAAAACTATCAAGAAGAGTTGAACAATACGATTGACGAGTTATTCGAAATCAAACAAAAGTTCAGTAACTGCAGCCAAGAACTGCAAATCAAGGTGAATGAAACAGCTACAGAGTTGAACCAAATTAGATTGGATATAGCCGCATGTATGACACTCAGTTCTGGATTCAAGATAGAAGCTGATTTGTGGGCCTCAAGATATGCAGATTTAAAATTCGGAAAGTCATCTACGCCCGCACCTAGCAGTTCAATAACAAACAATCAGAAGGATTCTTCTGCATACCTTACTTTGGAATGGAATTATTCTAGCTGCTTGCAGGAGCTGAGACGTTGTAAAAGTAATTATTGATAATGAAGCTCTTTCCATATATGTTATTTATGATAAATAAAAATCTCTTTACGCTTTGAATATTTTTATTCTTTATTCATTTGGGAATCAATACATGCAAACATAATATTGATATGTCATGTTTCCTTCCTTTCACAACGTATCATTTTAGTTTTTCTAACTCCCCAACCCAGCGTATTACTGATAAGGGTGCATTTGGAGGTTCTCCAACAACCCGTACAAGTATATGAAACATACATCCTGAAAATTGTGCTGTCAAGTGGAATAGTCTTCTTCAAGAATGATTCACATCGACACCAACAGCTCCTTTTATACTTATCAACATATCACGTAACTTATTTACTTGGATTTTCTCGATAACATCTAGATGAACCCAAAGTTCCATATTGTTTTTCGTGAGAATCACATGATTCATTTCATCCTCTGACCAATAATTCAATGTTAAATCATCGAATGTATATTCGTAATCGCAAAACACTTTCAGGGCACTATCTTGCTTTTCCATAAAATCCAAAAACTCTTCGAATTCACAATGAGACAACATAATTTGTCTTTTAGTATTTACATCTTCTATTGTAACTATATCACTTGTCAAAACAGTTATTTTCAACGCATTTTCCACATTATATCTAAGAAAAATGGGTATTGGCCTGATCTGCCTATGACAGGTAGCGACATGCCCCTGACAGAATCTCTCTTCATCATCAAAAACATGCGACCACATCCTCGTAATTTCATGTATGTAATGATTGAATGCTTTTTGAGATATAACTTCATTTGATGGAAAAAATTATAGATCAAAGTACAATTACCAGGTTGAAGAACAATGTATCTCTCAAATATTCATTATAGGAACATGATATCTATTATGAATTACATATTATGCAGCACCAAATACATGATACTGTTGACCTCTGGGTCAGCTTGCGATATCCAATTGATATTTCAAACATGTATATAGGGTGATTGAGGTCTGTGGAACTAGAATTTGGAACATATAATTGTGAATCAGTAAAGTAGGTGAAACAGGTGAAATGTACCTATAGGTGACAGGTGACAAAGTGGATCTTCGGTGACAACATCTTCTGGTCATTGTCGATGACACTTGTGCACCTGGAAAAGTCTGCACAAACCACAAATAGGCAAGGTGAATCGCAAATTCATTCGGTGACACAGGTGAGACAGGTGAAAATACATGTGACAAGGTGAATCTCCGGTGACAACACCTTCTGGTCATTGTCGATGACACTTGTGCACCTGGAAAAGTCTGCACAAACCACAACTAGACCCCCCTATTGTCTGCAAGAGCTCGAGAACTGGATGGACTGGGCCCACCTCCGCGGTAGTATATCTACTGTCGGAACATCAGTACATGTTTGCTAATGGAACTAAACACACGTAAGCGGTGTTGTGGCGGTTTTTGTTATTGCGGCGTTGTCAGACGGAAACTTTGGACGTTGAGAAATTGATCAATGAGATTTATATTAGACCAGCGATTTGGGATATGCGTTCAGAGGATTATTCCAACAAAATAAAAAAGAAACGTTCTCATTCATGAGAGTGCTGCAGTGGAGGAGAAAAGACAAATGGGTAATTACATGAAAACTAAATTTATTTATCAATAAAAAATCATCAGTATTCAATTATACACGGTGTTTCATTTTGTTCGTTCATAACTTCAGCAAACGATAGAACATATCGAAATAATAAAAGTATTTTCTATAACATTTTTCTCTAAACGCTTCGTTTCCAAGATACAGGATGTTAAACTTTAAAAAAAATATTAATATCCATTTATCATCTCCCAAATAACTACAGATTTTTAATCGAATTAAAAAAATGTTTATTTGTTTGGGAGATAACGAATAAATAGTAGTACTTTTTTAAAGTTTAACGCCCTGTATCTTGAAAACGAAGCGTTTTATAGAAAAATGTTATAGAAAAGACTCATATTATTTCAATATGTTCTATCGTTTAGAGAAGTTATGAACGGAAAAACTCAAACACCATGTATTAACTTAATAATAATTTTCATATTCGTGCGTTTTGCCATTCCAGTGGATTAATATCAACAAAATAGTTAGTAAATTTTTTTCTGCAGTTAAGAGCTCTTGGATTTCCTCTGCTCAATGAATCAGTGGCTAAATTTGCCAAGCCATTTGCTGATCTAATGTCATCATCACGGTGTCCATCTCTTAATCTGACCAAATTATGGAGTACGCAGCACGCTTTGATTATATCTTGGGCGAAATCAACAGATACGTTATGCGGTCTGTGGAATATTCGTCACTTATTAGCCAGAATACCAAATGTACATTCGATGTATCTTCGAGCTCTTGACAATCTGTAGTTGAAAATTTTTTTTTAAATGATAAATTTGATCCACCATAGTGCCTAAGTAAATTTTCTGAGAGTGGAAAGGCTTCACCTCCTATTATTACAAATGGATAATCAATGACATCTCCTTCGATGAAATCTGCTGAAGGAATTTCCATTGTATCATTTATCATTCTTTCATATAGTGTGGAATTTTTAATATTTCCAGAATCACTAGATTTTCCATAGGAGCCAACGTCTACGTATGTGAATAAATAATTGCTATCACACATTGCGAAAAGTACCATTGAAAAATAGTTTTTATAGTTGTAGAATATGAAGCCACTATTAGCAGGTTTTATAATCCTTATATGTTTTTAAACCAAGGGTTCCTATGCAATGTGGAAAATTTGCATTTTTCTTAAATCCTTCGGCTATCTCGAGCCATTTTCCAGTAGTTAACGACGAAAAAGTTATATGTCTAGCATGTGTCCATATAGCTTCACAAACTTCTTGGGTGATTAAACTTGCTGTGGATTTTCCAATTCTGAAAGCATAGTGCAAATCGACAAATAAATTGCCAGTAGGTAGGTACCTGAAATTAAAGGTTACTTATTAAATAAAGCTTTTTTTCAGGCATTTTGCTTCAAAAAAAATGAAAAAACATCAGGGATAGGTACGCTAGAGAACTTAAAGAAAATAAAGGAAAGTCAGGACAAGGACGGAAAGTCGAAAGTTCCTATATGTACGCCAAACAATTGGGCTTTTTGTCAGATGTAATCCAATGTCGTCCCACAGATACATCTATGGATGATGGGGCTCCTTTATCACCAAACAGTCAGAATGAATCTACGTCAGAAAGTCCTGCTACAATACATGATAACTCTCCTACTGTTCATGTCGCCAAAGAGAGAAGAGGAAACACACTGGAAAAAAACTTGTGGAGGCCCTTGATAATCATAGTATTCGTCAAAAACAGAAAGCACAAACAGTAAATTCTGAAGAAGATGACGATAGATTATTCTTGTTATCATTAGTGCCTTCAATGAAATCCATTCCCCCACACTTCAAATTTGCTGAAAGAATGGACATTATGCAAATCATAAATAAATATAATCCCATACAGTCACCAGCAATCTCTGTATACTCAACACAATTACCGTATAACCAAATTCCCACCCAGGCTCCAAGCCACCAATCTGGAATACTACATCATTGGCAATATTTAAATCCACATGCTGGACCTTCCAGACTTTCAGACTTTGAACAAAGTCCTTCACAACAAGAGCCCCAACCTGTGCCTTCTGGGATTCAGCGGCAGAGTCCCCTTTGATGTCGCCAATTATTTCAAATGCTATTTCGCTAATGAACATGATGATATAATACTTTTTTAAGAATATTTTTTTTTTAGATTTTATTTATTTATCTCACCTCAAAGTTATAAGAATCTTTTCTTCTACTGGTATGCTTTCCCTCATGGTAGTATTTCTTTTTGAACATGAATCTTTAATCATTGACAACAATTCTTGGAATGTTTCTCTTGACATTCTGGTGAAATTGAAAAATTTATCTGGATCTCCGTTAAGTTCATCATACAGTGTGTAAAAAAATCCTCTATGTTTCTTTCCATTTATTATGGGATGTATCCAATATTTGCGTTTTTTTTTCTCAATTTCGTTATATATTGAACCTGTAGTTATTAGAAAATGCAAATCATCATCACTGTCAAAAGAAGTCATGGTACATGCCAACGATGCGAACCACTCAGACACAACTAGGCACCTGCGAAAGATGTCCCGATAAAAACGTGTCGGTCGTAAGCTGCGGTGACGCCTCGTGTGTTTTGAGCCGCTTCACTGCCGAGTCGGCGCCGACTCGCCTGAAACCGCTCCGTGTGTTTTAGCGCTAAAAGGAATGCATGATGACTTTGCGAAAGAATTTCCTGATTTGAGATGTTATTATGAATTGTATCGCCATGTTGGTGTGAATGAGATGAATATTTCTTTCGCTCATTCAGGACATGAAGAATGTGAAAATTGTGAAAATCATAAGCTGCATGATGTTTCACATTCACGCGAAAATTTAAGTCCAAACTGTGAAATTTGCAAATCCTGGCAAGTTTATAAAGAAAGATACACGGAAGCTCGTGAAGCATATGAAAGAGATGTTGAAAAAAGCAAGATAATGACCTCTGATACACTATTCTATTCGGCTGATTTGCAGAAGGTTATAATGTTGCCACGCCTGGAGAGTTCAAATCAGTAATTTTCACACCATGGAAAATTGCTTTCAATGAAAGTTTCGAACCTTTGGGAGTTAATTCGAAACATAAACCTATTGCCACTATTTGGCACGAAGCTGTCGCAGGAAGAAAAAGAGAGGAAATCATTAGCAGTTTTCATCAGTTTTTCATTTCACACAAGGATTCTGAAAAACTTGTTGTTTGGCTTGATAACTGCAGTGCCCAAAATATGAACTGGACCTTGATGTCTTTCCTCATTTATATTATAAACTCAACAGAAATCGAGACGGAAGAAATATGCTTGAAATATTTCGAAAAAGGCCATTCATGTCCGCTGACAGCTTCCATCACCAAGTTGAGATGCCACTAAAGGCAAAAAAAGAGGTTTATGATTTTCCTGATTTTCGAGATTGCATCGGAGCTGCTGATTCTGGTGAAGAAGGTGAACCCTAGACCCTTTCTTTCACATATGACGGAAGTGAAGGTAGTCAGAGGATCCCGGACATTGATGTACAAAAAGGAATTTGAAGATCAATATGGAGATATAGACTTCTCAAAAAAAATTTGCCAAAAGAATTCCGAAGCCACCATCAGTATAAAACTTCCGAGGGATATCTTCTCAAAAAAAAGGTAAGCTTCTGAAAGAACTTTCAGGAATCATGCCTGCTTCCAGGTTGAATTTTTGGGGAAATTTACCGGTGTCATTTAAAAAATTCCAGTGAGAAAAAATACTTCGTTTGAAGCGAGGTTTATAGTATTTTTCTTTCATAACCATTCTAGATGTTCTGTATAATGTTGGATACCTTGTTCATGATTGAAATATGTTTCTTAATTGTTTCTCTTAATTTTGCTCATATAAGCGTAAGTGCATTTTGGATGCTTTCAAACTATATTTTTTGCATTTATCCGATCTCGATTCATTCATCGTCATCAAAAAACTTGATACAGAAGTAGGGTGTTCATGCAACCACACCGCAGCGGTGCAGCAGCCTTGAACGTGGGTGGCCTTGAACGTGGGTGGTCTTGGGCATGTGACTGCACCGCACCGTCGTCGCAGTGACGTCAGTGACCTTGAACGAGGGTGCTCTTGAGCGTGAGACGATGGGGCATGTGACTGCACCGCACCGTAACCGCAGTGACGTCAGCGACCTTGGACGTGGGTGGTCTTGAGCGTGAGACGATGTGGGCCTTCAAAGGGCTCTGAAAAAACCCGTCGCAGTGACGTCAGCGACCTTGGACGTGGGTGGTCTTGAGCGTGAGACGATGTGGGCATTCTATGAGATCTGAAAAGACCTGCAGCTGTTCGCATCGACCCGGACCGTGGGCGGCCTTGAGCGTCCAGTGGAGTGAAACGGATTGTGGCCAAATTTTAATATAAAAGGATGAAATTATTAAAAAGTCAAACACATTTGCTATCGGCAGCTGTACATCGGAGAACAGATAAGTGAGTTCGGATTATAGGCTAGATGGTGAAGAAAATTCAAGTTCTTGGACGCCACTCAATTTATAAAAATCCTACAATTTGGATAATTGAGAAAACCAAATTTCTTTCCAAATAATCTGTTTTTCAAAAATCTGAAAGTTGTTCAAGGTATATTTTCTTAGAAGGCTGGGCTGGACATATGGAAGAATGAAAACCAACATAAAATTCAAGACCTATTAAATTTCACACCACCAGAGACAGGGTTATATATGGACCTATGTAGAGGCCTGCAGTTTCATGATGAAAAATAATCACTAAAGTAGTGTATTATTTCAATAGTGTAGGTTAAGTAAATTGCATGGTGATTCTATCATAATTTTCCTACCGATACCAGGACAATTACCATATTTTTAGAATAAGTGAAAATAAGTATAGTAACAATCCTATATCAACTATAAAACGGAATGTATCACTAGTCAAGGAATGATAGCGCAATGAACTGTTAAGCAACCGCAGTCACATAGTATACTATGGGAGAGCTTCACAAGAGCTTCACCAGTTTGTGAATTAATACTGTAAAAATGTGATTACTCAACCAGTCTCAGATGTGAAAAAATGTAAATATGTATCAAAAGGTAAAACACTTAAGGTGGAACAAAAAAACCTGATAGTGGTCCAAGGGTCCTCTGCAATGGTCCAGATCACCCCTATCCAAGGTCCCAAGTGGTGTGATTGTAGATGTGCAGCATAGGTCACTGCAGGTGAAGACAACACAAACGAGGAATGCTAAACCTCCACGGTCAGCAGAGTTCCAGGATGCAGTATAACCAGGGGTAAGTCTCTACCAGCTGCTACTGGGCTCCATCTGGTGTCTCCATGGTCGACTCTGGCCAAGATCCGAAGACCTTGCAGGATTACTCAGATCCACTGGGGGATCTTGACAAGGGTAGAGTAGAGTATCCTGAGGGCCGGTCGCTACCAGGAGTCCGAAGCACAGCTAAGCTGCACCCTAGCACCCTATGAAATAATCTGAATATAGCCTCCTAAGAGGGCACACAGAGCACGTGGAGACAACAGAAAAAAAACTGAAGAACAGGATATTATATTTTCGTTTCACTGCTGAATCTGCTATGGCTGTGACTTACCTTCTGAGAAGGGAGGTAGGATTGAAGAGTTATTAGAACTTGCTTCAAAGGACTGAAACAGAAACAGGCCGGGCTGCATGGCTTCTAAGACTTCATGGCAGTCTCCAGGAACAAATCCCACTAATGGCTTCCTGACGGAGATTCCATCCATTGACCGGTAAGCAACGGCTTCCCAAAATCAAATACCCCTAAGGGTTTCTACGGTTTTCACCGAGAAAATCAAAATCCTTTTCACAGGTCAAGTGCACGCCACCATGGCTAACCGAGAAAAGGTGAGGTAGCTACGTGCCGGAAATTTCTCTTACCCCCGATTTAACTAGTCAAAAAACCCTAGTTTCCTGTTAAAATCCCAAATCAGCGCCAAATATGAAATCCAAGAATCCTATTGGTCGAAGAAATGCTTACGCCCTAATTATTAAGAAGAATTGTTCGTCTTCTTCTGTCTTCATAGGAATAATCTCCAAATCCTTCACAGAAGACAAATGACAGTCCACAATGACTGCAGTATGACAACAGTGACAGTGACATCCTGATGACACATGAAAATATAACCAGGAAAGTAGTTGTTTTCTGTTGAATATTCAGAATGATGTGTGTATATACATATTTTTGTCTGAAGGAGAATGCAAATTCTCAATTTCAGAAATTTTCATATTTTATTTTCAAACTCTTATCGTGTGTGTTCAATAGATATAATTCAATGTTCGTCGTGGCATATAGCCAGGAAAGTAGTTGTTTTCTATTGAATTAACTGAAAAAGAGTAAATATTCTCATCACATAGAGAATGCGAATTCTCAATGTATTGCTTTATATAAATATATATCCATTTTTGTATGTTTATAATTTATCTGAGAATATTCCTTTTCAAAATTTATCCAAATTGAAAACAAATCAGAGTGAACAACATCATAAATCCTGAGATATTCCAGCGAAATAGGATTTATCGCCCTGGAGAACATCAATGGTAAGTTGTCAGTCTACTTTTGAATGGATTACAATATTAAATATTTCCTTCGATTATAGGGCCTTAGGATCAGAACGCCAGAAATCAAAGACTCCTGCAGCTTACATCATCACCTCCTATTAGCACATAGAATATCAGAAGAAATGAGTACTACTATTGGAATTTGTTTGTTAAAAGATCTCATTCAAACTGTGTGTGATATGATATGGTTGTTTAATTAAATGTTCTATTACTCAAGGATTATTTACTATATGTCAGACTGAATGTTCACTGTGAGTATGGTTTCTTCTCAAATTCATAAGGTAAGAATTTGAAGACTATGTTTATTACACCAAAGAAAAATAAAAACAAATCTTAGCACACCACAGTGCTACTCTACTGTAATTTGATGTTTCATCAAAATAATTAGCTAATATTATCTTGTAGCAAATTCAAATGCTACAGGATATCGCTCTGGAATTTGGAGGACTGTGTAAACACCAGTCGCCGTTGGTTGGATGATTCTTGGCAAAGAAGTAAGAGGCGACCTATGGTTTGTTGTGATTGGTTAGGGAGGTATCTTCTCGACGTGGAAAGAGATCGGTTATGAATTACGGTGTTCGCTTATAATTCAGACAGTTTACGAGCTTCAGAAGCAGCGTTCAGCAACTTTAGTCAGTTCAGTGTGAAAGTATCATCAGTGAAGCAAAATGTATTCTTGTTTCACCTGCGGCAAATTGTAAACACGTGCTGGTAGTCTGAGGAGACATGAAAAAGGGTCGGGTCATACAGCTGGTACACCTCCAGTGAATCGGGCGAAGGTGGATACTAGTGCGCAGACATCATCAGCTCCGAATCAAAACAATGTGATTCCATGTACTAACTGCGGAAAAGTGTCCACACGTACTGATAGCTCACGTAAACATGAAGAAGGTTCATGTAAGGTGTCAGTTGGTGGTGCGTCCCCAACAAAACGAGTGAGACTGGATACTACCGCTCCCACTCCTGTGACTATGGAAACTTGCGTAACCTGCAATCAATCAATACCTCCAGATAAAATTGTTGCGCATGAGAGATAGCTGGAGCATAGAATCAAGTCCAGTGCGCAGTACTCAGATAATGTCCAACTGAATCAAAGCGCTTTGAAATGCAGAATAGCCAGCTATAGAATTGAGTGTAAGAGTCAACTTCCAGCAGATTACGAAACTGCCTTCATCGAATCCGAGGAAATACTTGTATCATCATATTTTCCTGTCAAATTACGCGATATTTCAAAATTTGAGAGCGTTAATGACTGCTTCATTGACTTTTACGGATTAGAGAATATATTCGAAGATAATAAGATGAAATAGTTGGACCTTTACATTATTCTCAGAAGGTACTAGACAAACATGTTAATTTGCTACTCATTACTGATGATGAGAGCGGTAATAGTCATTATTGATGGATCAAAGATTTATCAAGATTAGTATCTAAACAAATATCTAAAAATAAGAGGAGAAAACATTTTTGCGACGGTTGTTTGATCTATTTTAATGATGAGCGCAAATTAATCATCGCTCATACGATTGCAATCATATCTACACCAAAACGCCAACCACAGAATTGAAAATTCACAAATTTGGTAGGGAAGTACCAGAAAATATATTAAAATTCGAAAATTTTCAGAGACAATTGAAGGTGCCGTTTACTAGCTACACAGATTTTGAATCGATTTTGAAACCAATTCTCACCTGTGAACCCCATTCGGAGCATTCTTTCACAAAAAGAACATTCGAACACGAACCGTATTCTTTCGCATTCCTTATCAGATGTTCCTTTGATAACTCCAAATCAAAATTGGTTACTTATCGGGGCAAGGACGCTGCGAGAAAGCTTGTCGATGAGTTGGTTAATGAATCAAAGAATGTTTATAACTCATATTTGAAACATGTAGTACCGATGAAAGAATTGACTATTCAGGAAGAGTTATAATTCTCAAATGCAACAGAGTGTGGTATCTGTAAGAAGCCCTTTGATGATGACGATGTAAAAGTGAGAGACCACTGTCATATGACTGGTGATAAAAGATTTGGGGCCGCGCATTCCGTCTGTAATTTGAATTTTAAGTTACCGAACTTCATTCCAGTCTATTATCACAACATGAGTGGTTACGACAGTCATATGGACAACTAAGGAGAAATATGTATCATTCACTAAGAACATATTCGTCGATAGTTATACGGGTGGAAAAGGTCAAATGTGTATCGAATTTTCAGTTCCATATATATAACTCAAGTATAAAAGCATTGAGACACTGTATGTGAAATCCTTTATTCATAATCCATATTCACATAGCACTTGGTGATGTTGATGAATTCTTATCGGATTGGATTTCCACGACCTGAAAAGGAAAATAAACATAGGTATTTGGTCATATAATAATTGGAAAGTACGCACCTGTGTGGAGATTGTCTTCTTCTAGCCTGGGTCTGATTTTCGTTGCTTCAGAGATTACTTTCAGGATATTGACTTCTATGGGTGTTTGGTCCCTGGACATTATTCCGCTCGTATATTTCCTTTTATCTGCCATAGGTGATGATTTGTGTAATAAAATAGATAATTTTCAGTGACTATCAGTTTGTTTGTTATTGTTTAGCAGTCATTCAAGTATCGATATTTCATTTGACAAGTTGCTTGTCAGATTGTCAAATGAGGGTGTCAAGAAGGTCAAGGGTACCTGCACGAAACAGTTGGTTGTGAGTATTGCAGCCGGGAGAATTTTTAGGTACTGGCGTTAATCATCCGTTTGACGGCAAAGAGTCTGGTTTCATGTGTCCTGTGGACTCCTAGTCGGAAGGAGTCGGAATCGCTCGTTTTTTCGTAGCTGTCATTTATTTTTGGGCGAATCACAAGTCAGCATTTTAGTCACATGTAGGGCGCTTAACGCCATCCTGTATTTCCTCCAGTGCGCAGAGATTGCATATTAGTTGTATCCTGTTTTTTCATAATTAATTTTTGGCTGAAAAGTCCTGAAAAGGCGCAAGAGGCTATCCCTCCCAAAATTTCGAGACGCAACTTTGGCATTCGGTCTGGTCAAGATTGGCATCGACCATTATTTCTCAAGGAACTTTTCCGAAAGTGAGGCCTTTCCTTCTTGGTGTAAGTTTTTGAACCTTTCAAAATCAAGTGTTTCCTTCCACCTATTTGTTGGCTAGTTTCTATTTGTGATCTATTCCTATAGATCTGTGGGCCTCCTTGGTACCCCGTGTCGAGCACGCGGCCATTTCGCGCTCTCGACTAAAAGACTCCATATCTGGAACTGGAGACGTTTTGAGGGGTCAACGGACTCCGCAGGTCCACAATACTCCGCAGGATCCCGATACTTCTCTGGTTCGTTCGCCTCTTCAGGCATCGCAGACTCACCCGCCGACTCATCAGAATCCGCAGGCTCTTCAGGCATCGTAGACTCACCATCATACATCGCCGACTCATCAGAATCCGCAGGCTCTTCAGACTACGCAGGTTCTTCAGAATTCGCAGGCTCTTCAAAATTCTCAGGCTCTTCAGACTTCACAGGCTCTTCGAGTTTCAACTTAGGCTCACCACTCTGTGCAGAGTCTTCAACTGGAACCTGCCCACTGCTGGTTAATGATTGGACTGGAGTCTGCTCTGCTGGACCTCATCAGGAGACACCTACACTTGACCATCCTGGGTCATTCTGTCCCACTATCTCTCTCCTGGGACCTGAGGATTGGAGAGTCTGGCTGAACAGGCTGAATCTTTGGCTAGGATGCCATTCTGCTAGTGATCCCAACTAGCATGGTCTGAGTAAGAAAGCGACCCAGAGTTTGAGTTATCACACTTACTATTGAATTTATCATATATTTTTGAGGATGTCTACATATATAGTATTTAATATTTCAAAATGGCCATTTTTCATTTCTAACATAATAATATGTGCATCCGGTTTATAGTACTATAAAAGGGGATTTCTAGGGTTCATGAATGCAAAGGTTATAAATGATAATTTCTACTGAGAATATCTTGAATACTACCCTATATAGACCTCTGTGACTCTGTAGGTATTGACAATTTCACGAACTTTCATTATTGAACAATATTTGAGTTCACACAGTGTTCTTTCTTCAATTTCTTTTTCAGGAAGTTAACTGAATCTTACTATAACTTTCTTGGTTTTGTCTATATCAAATCAAGTGGCGCCCTCTGTCACTCAATAGTCTGAATTCACTACCATTGCTCGCCAGACGAAAAGCTGCTGTGTCTTGTGAGCTCTCATGAATTTTTTTTAGATTCGAACTTCGACAATATTTTTCAAAATTTCATAAGTTTGCTACAAATAAAAAAGGTTTTCTTGAAACTTCGATTCATCGATAGTTTTAGATTCATGGCTTCATCCTTGGCCAATTTGGGTAAAATCTCAACTCATAACCAGCTCGTTGATACTGCAAAATACTTCCCAGAAATGAATAAATTTGATTTAATGACTCAAAAGGGTGTTTTTCCATATAGTTTTAGCTTTATGGATAAGCTAGATACAGACACCCTACCGAGTAAAGACGATTTTTATGATAACTTTAGGAATGAAAATGTTTCTGATGAGGATTATATGAGAGCGGTCCGTGTTTGGAATGTGTTCGAATGTAAAAGTCTTGGAGAGTATTCGGATATATATCTTGAATCAGATGTCTTACTGTTGTGTGATACTTCTGAAAACTTTGGGAATATTTGCCCTGAAGCCTATGATTTAGACCCCGCCCAATACTACACTGCACCTGGCTTATCTTAGGACGCTATGCTCAAGTGCACTCAAGTTGAATTGGAGTTATTAACTGATATTGATTTTATACATTTCTTTAAGAAAGGCATACGTGGCGGAATAAGTACTTGCGTTGACCGTATAGCTGTTGCTAATAACAAATTCCTACCAAATTTCAAACCTGATGAACCACAATCATTCATTACATATTTAGATGCAACGAATCTTTACGGTCATAGTATGTCACAACCGCTACCGACATCTGGTTTCTGTTGGCTTACACCTAAAGAAATACATACATTGGATATCATGAGTGTTCCGGACGATAGCCCAATTGGGTATGTACTTGAGGTTCATGCTCACTAACCTGCAGAACTTCATGATACCTATTCAGATATGCCTTTCCTAGTCGAATCTATCACACCACCGCACTCTGAATCCAAAATTCAGAAACTCATACCTAACTTGAACGATAAGAAAAAATACGTCGTTCACTACAAAAACTTTAAACAGGCGATTTACAATGGTTAATTATTAAAGAGAACTCACAGAATACTGAAATTCAATTAGTCACCGTAATTGAAGAAATATATAGATAAGTGAGATAACACCGTATTGCGAAATAATAGCTTCAATAAGTTTGAAAGTAACCAGTTCAAAATGATGACTAATTCAGTGTACGGTAAGATGATGGAGAATGTGGATAAGAGACGCGACATAAAACTGGTCACTCGTTGGCATTGCTTGCGCCTTAATATCACGTACAAATTTTGAAAGTGCTTCCATATTCACCGAGAACTTTCTTGTTATACATATGGGTAGAGTCAAAGTTAATTATAATAAACCATTTACGACTTTTATTATCAATTTATCAAGGCGATAGAGCATCACTACTCTACACAGACACCGATTCATTGATATTGAAAGTTATAACAGATAATTTTTATGCATTTACGAAGGATAATATCGAGAAATTTGATACTTTTAATTACCCTCAGAATAATAAGTGCAATATGCCTGTAACAAAATCAATTCTCGAGAATATGAAAGCTGAAGCTTATTACGTGCAATCTGTTGGGAGCGAGTTGAAAAAAGCGAAAGGAGTTCCACACGCGGTTGTCCAACAACAATTATACTTAGACGATTACAAGAGCATAGTAAAACAAGGTGGGCTCATATTCCGGAAGATGAATTGTTTCAAAAATTATCTGCATGATATGTATACGAAGATGAAAAACAAAGTCGCTCTATCACATAATGACGAAAAGCGGTTTATAATTCCCAATATCACGAAGACCCTACCTTGGGGGCGTAGTGACATTGACTTTTATTTATCCGATCCTGAGGATAATGATAGGTGGTGCAATAAAGTAATAGAATCGTTCATGAATGAAGATGAAAACAGATTAGATCTACTGATCCGACTATTGAAGGAAGAAATGAATTGAATCATAAGCTGGAGAATGTATTTTTTTGTGATGATAATTAGATAGTCATAGTTCTGAGCATCATTCTGTACTAATCTATATAGTAAGCTCACATTTCGTAATTATAATTTTATGTCGAGTGTCAGCCTCCAAATAGCAAAAATATTATTATTGAGTACTTGCTATTTAGGTAGAGTTCAAATATTCACTATTTCTACATGAGCGTCATTCTGTATATACAGGGTGTTCCTAAACATCATGTACATCCGAAAGGGGGTAATTCCTCAGCTCATTTTAAGACTAAAAGTTCATATAAACATTGGTCCGCAAACGCTTTGTTACCGATCTACGGGGTGTTGAAATTTCAAGATTTTTTTTGTTTTTTCTTTATAGATCCTGCAGTTTTTGAGATATGTGGCTCAAATTTGAAACATAGATTATGTTATAGGGCTTACATCGATGGACATCTCAAATGTTTGTGAGAATCTATAAAAAAATTGAAATTTCAACACCCCGTAGATCGGTAACGAAGCGTTTTCGGACCTGAGTTTATATGAACTTTTAGTCTTAAAATGGTCTGAGGAATTACCTCCTTTCGGATGTACATGATGTTTAGGAACACCCTGTATAGTAAGCTCTATTGAATGAGGCGCTCAGTATAAGTTGATCATTTGTCGGGTAATGATGAATAAAACTATCTATAAATTTGGGCGCAAAAAGAGTAAATCCGTTGTTTCACTACGCGGCCCGGCAGGTGTAGGCTTCAAACTAGATAAATTTGGTAATTTCGATCTGCAAGGTAAAAAATTTATATATGTCGGTGCTCCGATCATTAACAGCCATCGTAAAGAGATGGAGTCCTCGAAAAAAAAAAACGCCCACGTGAAAGAAGACGCATTACAGGCAGTAAAAGCTGACGTATCTTTAGTAGTCAGAGATTCTTAGATTTTATTTGATAAGCAACAAACTGCCTTAGATTTTCAATGGCTGAAAAGCAGACCCTCATGGAAAGTGATATCAAATCACTGATTAATGAATTGTTTGAAATTCGAAAGGAAATAGATTGACATTAACCGTCGAAAAAATTGCCTGATTCTACTACCAGTACCTACCCTTCTCCAACGACTGCAATGATGTCATCTGGAACAATGATCTCAGCGAGTATAATAATGAATCAAATATACTTTATCAATATATATCTATTATGTAATAAAGAAAATATATAAAAAAATATCGTATCTTCATTTTTATAGGATTTGTGTGTCTGTGTCTGTGTGTAATGGAAAAATTATTGATTCAAATAATGTATTCATTAAAACTATTCGAGAATACATTACAATATTATTAGGTTCGAACAATTGCAGATTTATCGATCCATGAATTATGTATGTTCGAGAATCCCAGCCATTTCACATATACTTTGCCGCTATTGTAGTAATCATTCTTACTTTCTCTCTCAATCTTTGAGTTCTCTCTCTCTCTCTTCCTCTCTCTCTTCCTCTCTCTCTTCCTCTCTCTTCCTCTCTCTCTCGTGCACTCATAAACTTTTGCTTCGATTTGGCATAGTTAACAGTGTGTTTAACAAAGTGGCTGATAAAATAAAAAAGGCAAAAACTTTGCGGCAAATGGAATTCTCTAGATTAACTGACCCAGGTAGCACATGACGACTATATGACGTCTAATTGACGGCATCACATTCGGCCAAAAGACGTCTTTATTTCAACAAATGCGACGTCCAAATGACGTAAGTAAGACACATCCAAATGACGTCATATTTGAAAGTCATTTGGACGTCAGTATGTGTTTTCAAATCGGACCTTAAACTGACACTACTGACCAATTTCCGACGTCAATAAGACGTCTGTTTTTTTTATAAAATTTTGAGGTTAATGGTTATAATCTGGTGAGGAAGGTAATCATTTGTGCTATAAAATAAATTTGCTACGAATGAAGATTTTATAAACAAGATAGTTATGTAAGGTATTACATAAATAGTTGAAAATTTCAGCGTCGATGGCTCCCCTTCACTGAGAGCTCTTTTGTATGTTTTGCTGTCTTTAAATGGCGGCCAAAACACTTCCTTTTTCAACGGCGTCAGCCAAGTTTCGTGAACAACAGCTACACTCTGTTGCTTCCACTGTCATTAAATTGTATTACACAATACATCCTGAATACTTTCACGTGAAAAACAGACTGTATAGAAATACCACTCAAACACTCAACATTTTAACATTCTTAACAAATTCAATGGCACAGACGCCGTTCACAAACAACACCCATTCGAACATGGACGATGGACAATGAACATGAACGGGAACGCACCATGCACGATGCAAGCTTGACGCTGAACCACAGAACGGACCGCTGAACGGCACTAACGCCACTAACGTCAGTCGCAAGATGGTCGCGAGTCGCATACACAATCTCTTCGCGTAATTACTTGATCGCCATTGGCCATCTGGTCGGTAAGTGAGAATTGTCTTTGGCGCTAAATTTAAACATTGAAAATCAAGGGAAGCCTATGGAATGAAGTACATTTTCATCATACATTTATACAGTTATTTGGATAAATTAATTAATTTATTTTATAACTTAGTTTTCCTATACATACATAATAGTAATAATAATAATAATAAAAATAATAATAATAATAGTAATAATAATAATGATAATGATATTGATAATGATAATAATACCCAAAAAAATATGAAGACCATAGATTGACGTCTATACGACGTCAAACAGTGGCTGTCCATAAGACGTCACATTAATGACGTTCGCATGACGTCATAATTTGGTCAAAAGACGTATGAGACCAAAAAAGACCTTAGATGGCGGTCCTATAGACGTCACATTCGTCAGTCTGGCTACCTGGGGAATTATCAAAAGCCACCGTTCTTGCTCAAAATGACGCCGCTGAAATCAGAAAGTTTTCGATTCGGTATAAAGAGATCGATAAAATAAGTGATGAATTCAATAAACAACATGCCTTCATAATGGCTCAAAATTTCGCAACTGAGGCTGGAATGTTAACTGAAATCAGAGTAGTTCATGATTTTGAAAATGTATTTTTCCAGATCAAAGTTATCTACGAAGAATTATTTCCAGTTGATCTTGATACGAAGTTGAACACCAGTGCAAAAGATACTAATATCTCCCACGTTCAGCTTCTCAAATTATCACTTATTGAGTTCAAAGGTGACATAACAACCTTCCCAACATTTTTAGATATGTTCAATGCCGTCGATCATAGTAATATATCGCTTTCGGAAATCGAAAATTTCAATTATTTGACCGCTTCTCTCGAAGGCGTACCTTTATCGATTGTCAAATGTCTCCCTATGACGGCCGCGAATTATCAAATTGCCTATGATAATCTGAAAAAACGGTACGAAAACAAGCGGCTATTAGCTGAAGTGCATTGAAATGCCATAGAAAATACATCTTAAGTCTCAGCCGAAGACCCACTGGCAATTCGAAATTTATCAGATATTTTCGCTGGAAATGTAGGTGCTCTCCGCATTCTAGCACTTCCTGTCGATTCTTGGAATTTTGTTCTCGCGAATATGCTGCTCAAAAAACTCGATTCTTCACTCGTAACGCGTTATGAATTACGAAACTCTAAGAGAAGCACTGCAATGCTCTGCTGTCTGTCAATACTGATACAGTGACTCAAAAAACTCGTTCTCAAAAACAGCCTGGAGTCAAAAAGCCTGTTTATTCCTCTAATCGCTCATCAGCACATTATTCGGGATCTTCATTTTTGGGTACAAGTAATGATTCTAATCTCGCGTCGTCAAGTTGAAAAAACAGTGCATTTCATGTAAAAATAATCATAGCGATCGTTTTCAGTTCGTAAGAAACGAAAATTTATGCATCAATTGTCTGAGTCACAGTCATCGCTTAGTCAATTGCAATTCAAGGATGAAATATCGATTTTGTCAAAGAAGAAATCATTCGGTATTACATATCGATCGTACCGCTGGCCCTTCAGGGAGTTCGGACTCTATTCTAGGCGAAGGTGCAAGTCAAGGTAGCCACGATACCTCGTTATCCACAAATATAAATATACAGAGAAACGCGGCTCCCGCTGTCTCGACTGATTCTCGACCTGTCGGCAACTTTTCTGGTTTCAGCAAAAACAATACTACTGTTTTACTTTCTACCGCTATTATCGAAGTGCTAGATATTGAAGGCACATTCCGTGCAGTTATTGACACTGGGTCTCAATTGAGTTTTATAACTCAAAAAGGCGCAAGTAGGCTCGGACTGCCTAGGTCGTGAATACCTCGCGAAATCCAAGGCATTGGCAACACTCAGATGAATACTCACCTTGGAAGTGTTTGCATGTCTGTGCGCCCTGTCGGAAATCCATCCGCAAACTTCAACGTAAACGTCATCATTTTACCTAAGATTTGTTCGGACATACCTGCGGCTCCCATTCCTGTTACAGGTTGGACACATATAAAAAATCTCAAACTGGCTGATGATAGTTTTTCGAGTCCTGGACCCACTGATGTGTTACTAGGAGCGGAAATTTTCCCAACTATCATACAGGGTGGTCAAATCCACGGAGAACCTAATGAACCAGTAGCCATTAAAACAATCTTCGGTTTTATTTTGATGGGTAGAGTTGTAAGTGAGTTTGATGATCCTCAAATTCAAAACTCATTCTTCTTTCAGGAATCAACTCCACTTGATACTATTTCACAAAATTTCTAGCAATTGGAAAATGTTTCCATAAAGCCTGCTTTTTCACCCGAGAAACTTCTATGTGAAAAATTATATGTAGAATCTGTACAAAGAAGTATAGATGGTCGTTTTATTGTTAAACTACCTTTTCGTAATGAAGAGCCATTGTTTACATTTAGTAGAGAGCTTGCGTTTCGACGTTTCTCGTCATTAGAACGTCAGTTGTTAGATCCTTTTCCTTATGCCGAATATTCTAAATTCTTTCAAGAATATATTGATCAGAATCACATGGAGAAACTAACACTAAATAATTGTCCTTCAGAACTTCCTAATGAATATTTCTATATTCCCTATCATTGTGTGTTGAAACCTGAAAGTTCGTCCACTAAACTGAGGGTGATTTTCAATGCATCAGCACGCATGGGATCTGATTCTTCCCTTAATCAGACATTATTGGTTGGCCCAAAATTGCAAGCTGATATCGTTAATATTTTGCTAAGTTTTCACTCACATAAAATTGTTCTCTGTGCCAATATTACAAGAATGTATCGACAAATCCTAGTTGCCCCTGAGCATCAAGATTACCAAAGAATTTCATGGCGTTTTGATAGTTCTCAACCTATTTCTGAATATCGACTAGTAACTGTCACTTATGGCGTGAGTTCTGCTCCATTCTCAGCGTTACGCACTTTGCGTCAATTAGCCGAAATAGAAGGAAATAATTTTCCCCGTGCTCCATAAATATTGAAGGAAAATGCTTTCGTTGACGATATTTGTACTGGATGTCCTTCAATTGACGGAGCTCTCAAAATTCGGGATGATCTCACTTCATTACTCAAAAAAGGTGGCTTTGACTTACATAAGTGGTCAAGTAATTCACTCTTTAGTAAATCCTGCATCTCTGTCACTCGATCCTGATGACATAATGAAAGATTTGGGGCTTAGGTGGCTTCCTTGCTCTGATTGTTCTACATTTCGCGTCGAACCTTCAGACCGCTCCTGCACCAAACGCAATATTCTTTCTGAACTCGCCAGGGTGTTTGATCCGTTGGGGTTCCTATCGCAGATAACCTTTCTGACAAGGAGGATTATTCAAAAATTGTGGACTCGATTGGGATAGTTGTCCCCCCGATGATCTTAATCAAATCTGGAATAAATATGAATCTGAATTGCCACAACTTGCAAATTTTGCTTCACCCCGACATATCAATATTCCTTCTAGCCCTTCGACAATGGGACTCCATGCCTTTTGTGATGCGAGTGTCAAAGGTTGTGCTAGTGTTATTTATTTTCGCGTTCACAAAGATGATTCATTTTCTACTTATTTTGTTTGTTTAAAATCGCCCCTCTGCGCACTGTTGATATTCCGCGGTTGGCATTGTGCGCAGCCGTTCTCCGCTCTGAATTGGTCAACTATGTTCAGTCAGTATTTTCGGCAAAAATACACATTTCTAAAATATATGCGTGGTCCGACTCAACTACTGCGCTATATTGGATTAAATCTCAACCATATCGGTGGCAGACATTTGTGAGTAATCGAGTGAGTCTAATCCAGGAACGCGTACCCTCTTTTTCATGGTTTTATTCAAGTTCAAAACAAAACGCCGATGACATAGTCTCTCGTGGTTTGTTCCCCTCGGAACTCATTCACCATTCAGAATGGTGGGCCGGACCTGAATTTTTAAAACTTCCATCGGAATCTTGGCCTTTCCACATTCATATTCCGGATGCTGAAGCCTCGCCGGAAGTTACAACAAAAGAAAAAAGGAATGTTACTTTCACAGCTACTGAAATTAGTAGTAACTTCATCGATTGTGCACTAACGAAATATTCTTCATTATTCACTTTAAAACGCGTTGTCGCCTATGTCATTCGTTTTATAGATAGTTTGAGGTGTAGCCCAAAACATCTTGAGTTGGGTTTTGTTACAAGTAAAAATTTTCCTAGGAAAGAACTATATCAATTTCTATTGTTAAACCACAAAATTAGGTAATCATTAATTTTTCAGAAATAGTAGGTATCCATCAGGTAGGTGCGTGGTGTTATTGATAGAGGAAATGTAGTATCACTCTGTATAGGCTTTGGTCCAGTATTCCACTTGAATGTATATGACCCTGTAACCAAGAATTTACCGATACAGAAATTTATAATGGAGCAAGTATTATAATAATTTATGATACCACCAAACTCACTAGTAATCTTACCTTTGAACACTCTGTAGAAGAATGAACGACACATTTGGGTACTCTATAGCTCATTGCTTCATCTCCCTGTTTTGTAGTCACCGATACAAAGGCCAAATATTGATCCCTCTGATAGTAGGATTTCTGGCAACAGGCTTCTCTCTGCAACACAAGAATAGTTAGAAGACAACAACTCAATAGTTGCATATCATATCTACCTTCAATCTCATGGTTCATCTTGGTTATCGAGTTTATCAATCTTGTTTACAACGAACAAGGACGAACACAGGTACCACAGCTCGATAACCTGTCAGGAAAGAGTGACCTACATTTCGATCAGCTGATGCACACGGTGACAGATCGCAGCTACTAGCGACTAATCTCGTGTCGATTGTTCTTTTGTTATTCCCAGTGTAGGTGATATATATATATTTGCGAAGGTCGAGTTCTTCAATCGTGGCAAGACTATCACTCGCATGCTTGAATGACCCATGACCATCTCCGAAAACGCTGGCATCGTCGAGGATCGATTCGAAGTCACATATTATGACGTCATATTGTGTTCTCACCAGCGCTGGTACCTATTCTGGTTTTGGTGCTTTAGCATGCTGCTGTCAGCTCTCAAGTCAAGACACTTGACAGAATGACGGACTTCATTTTACCATCATGAATGGTATATCGACATTGGGGAATTCATTTTTTGGTTATCCTTCCTCGTGCTCATAAAGGAGCAATTTCTGTTTGTCAGGATTTTTAGGAGCCGAATAATTCAGTGATCGGAATATAGTTTGATTCCCGAGTCTTGAAGTATTATACCTATGTAATAGGATTTGAGTTCCGATCACTATCCCTAATTTGTTTCGTGAAGAAACCACATTGAAAGCCACTCACCAACCCAGGTAGGTGTACTCTGCTTTGCATTCGTTTATTCTGTCTCATATTTCTGCTTAAAGGAGCCGTGGGTTCTTCATTACTACTAATCTACCCATTTCAGGCTTTTCCGCCCCCCCTACTTGGGGCCCTGTCACAGGCCTTGCACCAGACCCTGCATCAATACGACCTAGAAGTGTCCTATTTCCTCGAACTATACATGTAGCTGATATCATCCTACCTATGCTTGGCTGTATATTACTAGAAGTGTGATATCCTCTGCTTCATTTAGCATGCGTAGGTGCCTCTACCAGTAGTGAGAGAGGCCCCGTATCGTCGAGGTGTCCTGTGGGAAAGGGCAGCTTTTCAAGTAAGATCCAACCAGTACTATGCATGGCAATTTAATTCCCTGCTGCTTGGCTTTATCATCATAGAAGATAATTTGCTTTGGTGCTTTCCGAACACGTACCTACTCAGTATATCTATTTCACATAATAGGGGAATGAATAACCCTCAAAATTTAAATAATTGATATGGTGTGAACCGACAGTATATATACTAAGGGGACAGTAACATTATTATTCCCTTTCCTATTATTGTTACACTAATCATTGTATCTATCGATGAGCTTGTAGGTACATCAACGTGTTTATCTATAAATACCTACTCATTTGATTAACGATCTGGTTTTTGTTTCATTTTTGGGTCTGTACCACTACCACTAGCAATACGAACCCTAACCCCCCCGCTAGCTAACCGGAGTGTGCGACTCCCGCAGGTTGTGCACTATAAAGATTTATTTGCTACACAGAGGATCTTCTATCCCCTGGCTTTCCATTTGTTTTCTCCTAATTGTACCGTAGCAAATTGGCGCCCACTATTTTTGCTCAGTGGTGGAAATCGACCATCATTTTTCTCAATCGTATATGTGCAGAATATTTAGTGGTTAATGACAATTTCCATCTTTTCACTTTTCGTTACATCATAAGTAAAAATGAAATAAAAGTTAGGCTTCACTTTCTCCTATAGGTACGTTCGAAATTCATGTTCATTTTTTGTTTGCCAGGAATGAACAATTAGGTAATAATTATTTTGGAATTTCGATATACAGGGTGTTCATAGATTAGAAGCCAATTGCCAGAAGGGAACGTAGTTCAATATTTGGTATCGATTTATTTTTTTTTGGGTTTGATAAGCTACCTACTGATAAGTACCTTCATATTACATTTACATACGTAGTATGCATACAGGGTGTCCTTGGGTATTCTAACAAAATGTTAGGGATTAGGTATATGCACTGATGCATATGATATGTATTGAATCGTATCAGTTTACATGTAATATTTTTTTTACAAGGTGATACAGGACCGAAGGGCTCTATACAGGGTGGTCACTTTTTTTTTTAAATTATTTTTTATCCGTTTTTTTTCTTAGTGATTCAAACAAAGGTATTGTGAAGTTAGGATTTTTGACGAGTATTCTTGGAAAACTAGGATTAACTCTCACGAAAAGTTATACAGGGTGTCCCCATTATTCTTATTAGGATAATAATATTTTTTTCAATCATTTTTGAACATATTATATTTGGAAGCGTCTTCGGATAATTCAAGAAAAATCTCAAGTTATACAGGGTGTCCCCGTTATTCATATTAGTGTAATAATATTCTTTTTCAGTAATTTTTAACGGAATCATATTTGGAAGTGTCTTCGGGTAATTCGAGAAAAATTTCAAATTATACAGGGTGCTCTCGTTATTATTATTTGAAATAATATATTTTTTGGTTATTTCTGAGCATTATCATACTTGTGAAGTATCTTCGGGTAATTCGAGATAAATTTCAAGTTATACAGGGTGAAATAAATTTTCGAAGAGTTAGTCTGGGGTTGGCCTCGTCGGGTCCTTTGGTGTTTTTTGTGCTTGCTACTTTTGCTAGGAAAGAGTGGGGTAAATGAAATAATTAGAGAAACCTGTTCAATCATTTATAAATTATGGATATCAATAGACTCCTAAGTGGTGAGTTATCGTACGAACTCCGCATACGGGGGGCATCCGATTTAGGCAAAGTGGATGTTAAAAGACAACGCCTACGTGATATTTATCGATCAGAGAAGCAAGGCGCAGCTTCAAATTTTCTTCTGCAAGAATTCGATCCATATGTAGAGTTTATCATCTGCGAGACAAAATTACAAGAATTAGAGAATTCCATAGCGAATTTCAATTATAGTAACGCAGCAAATGAACTTGGTCGAATAAGATCACGATTATTGCACGTAAATGGACGGTTAAGTAACATCCTTGATCCGAAATTGCTATCCCATAAAAAAAGATTAGCGGATACTTGTTTTAAACTCCTCTAATCGTTGAGCCAAGTTGTGACTGAAATTAATAATAGGTCGGAATCCTCGAATCCACATATTTCCATTATGGATGAACCAAATATTCTGTTGCCTGAGGTTGTTCACGGATCGAGATCTAGTTCAATTTATGTTCCTACCAGTAACCTTATCGAAATACAGGGTGGGTCTACTAAAAATATTCAACAGGAAGTCAATTCTAACGATATTTTCACCACTAAAAATAACACTAGTCCGACTCATATGTCCACGCCTAGTAATAGAAATGACGATGATCGAAGGGAAACAATAAATTCCGAAGGAATATCGCGAAACAGTGGGTCCTTTACGAATGCGCACGCACCGGTAAACCAACAGTTGCCTACGGGTGAAAGGTCAACAGCGCCTATCAACCTTTCAACCCAAACTGCTCACTCAAGACCCAACACTTCTACGGAACCGAACAGAGAAATATTTATGTCTCAGAGAAATCCGGTCAATCAAAGTAATATTGAAAGTAACCTTAATTATCGCACTGCTCCCCCAGAGCCAACTAGATACCCATTTGAGCAGCATGATCCGAACCTAGGTTTTCATCAATCGTGGCCAAGGCAAGATTCATGTAATGAACCACAACGGGTACAAAAATATGTTCAGTTTACTGATCCGCCTAGATTTTATCCGGTTATAGACTCGCAAAACTATCCCTATCCACGTAAAATATGTGACAAATAGGGGAAGTATTGGCGAAAGAAATACTATTCCAATTTCGATTCCAATGCAAACAAATTTACCAAGTGACAGTCAGTCCCTGCAGGTTAATACGTCACACTAGAGGGAGGCAGCGAACATGGAGTATCAAACTCCTTCGCGAGTTGAAAAATCTGATGTTGATTTAATAAGATTCCAGAATAATAACTTTAAATTCGACGACGTGAGTACCGAAAATCAAGCTAGGTGTTTTTCCACTGTATCGAAATGGGACATCAAAAAGTTCTCGGGATTCAACAATGTGTTAGATTTTCTCGAGGAAGTCGAAGAGCTGAGAATTGCGTGTGGCATAACTAAGGAACAATTATTCAGATGTGTTAATGCTTTACTTACGGAGTCTGCGCAGATTTGGTTCAGAGGAGTTCGTTCTTCAATCCTGACGTGGGATGATTTCGTATCGAGACTAAAAGACATTTACCTTCCTACAGACTATGAAAAACATCTGATGGCGGACATACGCGCGCGAACACAACATTTCAATGAGAAATCTGCAATATATATAGCAACAATGGAAACATATTTCAATCGGCTAAAACAAAAACCATCGGAATCAGAAAGATTACGCATTATTATCGATAACATGCTCCCAGAAATTCAAAAAAAGCTGGCATTGAGACCGATTTTCAGCTTAGGAGAATTAGTAGAGTATGGCAAAGGAATCGAAGATGTCTTCTGGCGGACCGAACAATGGCGTCCACCGCCGACGAATCCAAGGGTAGTCGCTGAAGCAAATCTCATGTACCGTAAACCTAGAGGCCACGAGCTCGAAGCAGTAGCTACCATTCCTCAGACTAGGGCTTCACCCTGTAGCACAGATAATAATAACCGCTTGCCAACCTGTTGGAATTGCCGTAAACAGGGACATCTTAAACGAGATTGCCAGGAACCGCGCGTAATTCATTGCTACCGTTGTGGACAGAGGGGTGTAACGGTTCGTAACTGTTCATTTTGTTCGGGAAACGTCACACCGGATCAAAAGTAGATCGAGATTTGAATCCGGTTCGTCGTATGAACTCGATCGCGCTTGACAATAGCATATCGCATAACTTAGATTTCGTTCTTGCCAACGTCGTTGGTGACGAAAGACCATATTTGCGGGTAAATATGTTCGATAAGGAATTCCTGGGTCTTTTGGATTCCGGAGCGTCTCGGACTGTCATAGGCGGTCAAGGCTATGACCAACTCAGAGTTTTTGATCTAAAATTATTACCTAGCGACGTCGAATCCTGTAGCATGGCTGATGGTAATCATAAGCAAGTTATAGGAAGTTATAATATTCCGTTCCGGGTCGAAGGGAAAGTTCAAGTACTAAATGTATTAGTGATGCCTGCGCTTCCACATGTTCTTATTCTCGGTTCAGATTTTTGGAAGAGAATGGGGATTGTTCCCAATTTGAGAGAAGGACTTTGGTATTTTGCTAAGAATGGGACACCGGATGCAGAACTGTTGGCTATAACAGATGACTCTCCTCTGACTAACGAACAAGCGGCAGAATTGGAAACTTTCATCAATGGTATTTTCTCCGACTTGCCTGACGGCCTAGGGTGTACATCAATAGTGGAACATAAAATTAAAACTAATTCAGAACCTATCAAACAGCGATTTTACCCAATATCACCCGCTCTCCAGAAACACGTTAACAAAGAGTTGGACGAAATGCTTCAGCGCGGAATCGTGGAACCATTCTCCTCCCCTTGGGCATCACCAATCGTGATGGTCAGGAAGAGGGATGATTCTTATCGATTCTGTGTTGACTTTCGTAAACTGAATAAAGTGACCACGAGGGATGCATACCCCCTCCCTCAAGTAACTAGTACCCTAGATAAGCTACGAAACGCGAAATATCTCTCATCGTTAGACATCAAAAGCGCGTATTGGCAGGTACCATTGGAGGAGTCGAGTAAGGCATTAACGGCTTTTACTGTACCAGGGCGCGGTCTCTTCCAATTCCGTAGAATGCCATTCGGGTTGCACAATGCCCCTGCCACATGGCAGAGACTCATAGACCAAGTAGTGGGGTTCGACCTTGAACCCTACTGCTTCGTCTATCTTGATGATATAATCATTTCCACACCAACTTTTGAAAAACACCTTGAAGTCTTGAGGGAAGTATTCAAACGCCTTACTAATGCTGGTTTATCTGTGAGTCAAAAAAAGTGTTACTTCTGTCGGTCTAACCTGAAGTATTTGGGTTATATAGTTAATAGTACGGGGTTACATGTTGATCCAGATAAAGTCTCAGCGATTCTGAACATTCCATCACCAAAAAGCGTCTCGGAAGTGCGGAGGATATTGGGTATGACAAGTTGGTATAGACGGTTCATACCAAGTTTCGCTACTATGGTAGCGCCAATTACAAACCTTTTGCGTAAATATTCCAAATTCGAATGGTCCGAAGAGTGTCAGTTAGCTTTCGATAAAGTGAAAGAGAGTTTAGTATCAGCACCAATAATTAGCTGTCCAGATTTTGACAGACCCTTTTGTGTCCAAACTGATGCTAGTGATTTTGGCCTGGGAGCGGTTTTGACTCAATCTTATGATGACGGTGAAAGGGTGGTCAGTTTCATCAGTAGATCCTTGAGTAGAAATGAACGAAAATATACTACCACGGAGAAAGAGTGCCTTGCCGTTCTTTGGGCAATCGAAAAATTCCGTCCATATATCGAAGCAACTCATTTTGTCGTCATTACGGATCATTTTGCACTCATGTGGTTGCATAACCTCAAAGACCCTACGGGTCGATTGGCTCGCTGGAGTGTTCGTCTCCAGCAGTACGATTTTGAAGTCCTCCATAGACGGGGAAAAGATAATATCGTGCCTGACGCATTGTCGCGTTCTGTTCCTATCGTGAACGAGCTATCCGTTGATAGGCCCATCGAATTCGGAAATCATAACGATTCGTGGTATAATGATATGATCGCAAGAATTAGTGACCACCCGCTCAATTACCCACAATGGCGGACTCGAGACGGGGTTCTATTCAAAAAGATGAGAAATGCTTACCCTGGCCTCGAAGATCCAAACTTCGACTGGAAGGTGGTAGTACCAAAGCCACATCGAACCGATATCATACGTACTCATCATGAACCTCCGACATCTGGACATCCAGGTGTGTTCAAGACGTTTCACCGAATAACCAGGAAGTTTTACTGGCCCAAGATGAGGTCGGATATTGCGAAATTCATTCGCTCCTGCCAGACGTGTATTGCTGTTAAACCAGATAACAAAGCACCGGCGGGACTCCTACGTTGTCATTCCAATGTATCACGCCCTTGGGAGTTAATTTCAATCGATGTCGTTGGTCCTTTACCAAAGAGTTCGAATGGCCATATATTCATTCTCAGCATTCAGGACTACTTTAGCAAATTTTGTTTATTTTTCCCGATGAGGTCTGCCACCGCAAAAACCATAACGAACCTGGTGGAGACAAATGTCTTTTTATTATTCGGTGTCCCTAAAACACTCATAACCGATAACGGTAAGGTTTTCGTTAGCAAGGAGTTCAAAAGGTTACTGGACTCCTACGGAGTTAGACATTTCAGGACTGCAAATTACCACGCGCAAGCTGATCCCTGCGAAACACAACATAAAACGCTGACCATGTTGGCCTCTTATGTTCGAGAAAATCATCGAACTTGGGATACGATACTTCCGAAAGTGTCATGCGCGATGAGAACTGCGCCAAGTGAATCCACAGGTTTGAGTCCGTTTTTCGTTAATTTCGGCAGAGAGATGATTCTCTCAGGTCAAGATCATGAAGCGCGAATTTACGACAACGATTTCCCTGACACTCCCCGAGCAGTACACCCGCGAAAAAGGCCCGAACTACTATCTAAGATTTTTGAAGATGTCAAAAATCGCATCAAACAATCCCAGGAGCGAAGCGCACGTGTATATAATCTACGGAGACGAGACGTCACATATAATGTGGGTCAAAAGGTATATAGGCATAATTACGTTAATTCGAAAGGGGGTCAGTACTTTACTGCTAAGTTAGCTCCCAGATTTATCGGTCCTTTTGTAATTCACAAGAAAGTGTCACCCTGGACGTATGAATTGAGAGATATGAATAATCGAGATGCCGGTACTTGGCACGCCAAAGATCTCAGACTAGATACCTCCATCGTTGAACCAACCGTGACTCCGACATAGCCAGGAGTGTATGTAGGGAAAATCGGTGGTGTATAGTAGTAGATGGTTTTTTGTTTTTTTGTTTATAGGGCCATGTGAGTTGTTGGCCACCGCAGTGGATTAGGTGTAAGCAAAAATAGTTTTCGATGAGTCGGACTTATGTAGTTAAGATTTAGTAATAGGTGAAGTAGGTTATAGATAGGGATTGTATCATATAGGAGCTATATGAAAGGATGCGCATTTATTGAGGCTGTCGAAGAAACCTTAGGGGATTTTATATGGAAGAAACCATAATACTATACACACTGAACACTACACACTCACGTAATCGTCCTTTTTTTTTATTGTTTTTTTTGTATGGGTAAAGGGAGAGTTGTTACAAGTAAAAATTTTCCTAGGAAAGAACTATATCAATTTCTATTGTTAAACCACAAAATTAGGTAATCATTAATTTTTCAGAAATAGTAGGTATCCATATCAGGTAGGTGCGTGGTGTTATTGATAGAGGAAATGTAGTATCACTCTGTATAGGCTTTGGTCCAGTATTCCACTTGAATGTATATGACCCTGTAACCAAGAATTTACCGATACAGAAATTTATAATGGAGCAAGTATTATAATAATTTATGATACCAAACTCACTAGTAATCTTACCTTTGAACACTCTGTAGAAGAATGAACGACACATTTGGGTACTCTATAGCTCATTGCTTCATCTCCCTGTTTTGTAGTCACCGATACAAAGGCCAAATATTGATCCCTCTGATAGTAGGATTTCTGGCAACAGGCTTCTCTCTGCAACACAAGAATAGTTAGAAGACAACAACTCAATAGTTGCATATCATATCTACCTTCAATCTCATGGTTCATCTTGGTTATCGAGTTTATCAATCTTGTTAACAACGAACAAGGACGAACACAGGTACCACAGCTCGATAACCTGTCAGGAAAGAGTGACCTACATTTCGATCAGCTGATGCACACGGTGACAGATCGCAGCTACTAGCGACTAATCTCGTGTCGATTGTTCTTTTGTTATTCCCAGTGTAGGTGATATATATATATTTGCGAAGGTCGAGTTCTTCAATCGTGGCAAGACTATCACTCGCATGCTTGAATGACCCATGGCCATCTCCGAAAACGCTGGCATCGTCGCGGATCGATTCGAAGTCACATATTATGACGTCATATTGTGTTCTCACCAGCGCTGGTACCTATTCTGGTTTTGGTGCTTTAGCATGCTGCTGTCAGCTCTCAAGTCAAGACACTTGACAGAATGACGGACTTCATTTTACCATCATGAATGGTATATCGACATTGGGGAATTCATTTTTTGGTTATCCTTCCTCGTGCTCATAAAGGAGCAATTTCTGTTTGTCAGGATTTTTAGGAGCCGAATAATTCAGTGATCGGAATATAGTTTGATTCCCGAGTCTTGAAGTATTATACCTATGTAATAGGATTTGAGTTCCGATCACTATCCCTAATTTGTTTCGTGAAGAAACCACATTGAAAGCCACTCACCAACCCAGGTAGGTGTACTCTGCTTTGCATTCGTTTATTCTGTCTCATATTTCTGCTTAAAGGAGCCGTGGGTTCTTCATTACTACTAATCTACCCATTTCAGGCTTTTCCGCCCCCCCTACTTGGGGCCCTGTCACAGGCCTTGCACCAGACCCTGCATCAATACGACCTAGAAGTGTCCTATTTCCTCGAACTATACATGTAGCTGATATCATCCTACCTATGCTTGGCTGTATATTACTAGAAGTGTGATATCCTCTGCTTCATTTAGCATGCGTAGGTGCCTCTACCAGTAGTGAGAGAGGCCCCGTATCGTCGAGGTGTCCTGTGGGAAAGGGCAGCTTTTCAAGTAAGATCCAACCAGTACTATGCATGGCAATTTAATTCCCTGCTGCTTGGCTTTATCATCATAGAAGATAATTTGCTTTGGTGCTTTCCGAACACGTACCTACTCAGTATATCTATTTCACATAATAGGGGAATGAATAACCCTCAAAATTTGAATAATTGATATGGTGTGAACCGACAGTATATATACTAAGGGGACAGTAACATTATTATTCCCTTTCCTATTATTGTTACACTAATCATTGTATCTATCGATGAGCTTGTAGGTACATCAACGTGTTTATCTATAAATACCTACTCATTTGATTAACGATCTGGTTTTTGTTTCATTTTTGGGTCTGTACCACTACCACTAGCAATACGAACCCTAACCCCCCCGCTAGCTAACCGGAGTGTGCGACTCCCGCAGGTTGTGCACTATAAAGATTTATTTGCTACACAGAGGATCTTCTATCCCCTGGCTTTCCATTTGTTTTCTCCTAATTGTACCGTAGCAGTTTATCTTCCGTTGAGCTGAATAATGCTCTCTTGATTATGGTAAAGCGTGAAAAAGAAATTGCATTCAAGGTTGAAATTTCAAGTTTGATGAAAAATCGAAAAGTCTCTAAACCCTTTCAGGAACTTTCAATTTTTTTAGATGAAAACCATATATTAAGAGTCGGCGGACGCTTGCGTCATTTATCTATTTCTTATTACAAAAAACATCAGATTTTGCTTCCTCGGTCAAGTTGTTTAACTGAGCTAATAATTCATGACCTTCATACAACATATTTTCATGCCGGTATACAATCGGTCCTCTTTTTACTTTTTCAGAAATTTTGGGTTTTATCGGAAAAAAGTACAATACTTCATATTATCACCGATGTCGCGATGATCAATATTTTAAAAAATTGTAATTTTTTTAATTTCATCTCAGCAGATGTTACATAATCAAATAAGTACTAGTTCATTCACACAAATGAATCGCGCGACAAACTTTTATGATCATATAAATTGTGTATAATGAGGTTATAAGTTGATAGTTGAAATTATGAAGAAAAATTTTATTTTCTTCTTTTCAGATCGTTTAAATAAAAGCTTTTTATTAAAAAGTTGTTTTTTTTTACTCTCAATTTATTCTCATTGATTGCCGCCACCAACCAGATGCTTTGAAGTCATCAAACGTTGATATCAAGCTGGAGTTTGAGACTCGTAAAACACAATTTCCTGACAATACCAGAGTTTTTGCGTTAATTCTTCATGATGCATATCTTACCTATAGCGCTTTGGATGGATCGATTCAAACAAGAGCTCATTGAAATGTATCAATATATATTTACTTGCTCTGTACGAATATCATCTTTTTTTTTGTTTTTTATACAAATACATAAAATTATTACTGTATAGGTTGATGATTGCATTAAAAGATATATAATTCGCTAAATATTGCCTTTTATTGTGTGTCGAAGAAGGTTGTGAAAGGCTGTTGTAAAAAATGTATTGCTTCAAGCCGACATCTCAAATAAACAGATATTTAGAGTATAACCCCTCATAAAAGTATCCCTTAGATATCCAATAATGCCGGCCAGTAATATTCTCAACGTATTTTGTTTGTTTGAAGGTACTGATATTTCGAAAAGGGAGGAGGTACAATGATGGTGTTTACTATCGAAATCGACTAATGAGGTATACCCATTTTGAAGTTCCTAGTCAGTTGAACGCGATGTTTGTATGTGATCAGGATACAAGTTTTGAAATAACTGGAAAGTGCTCGGCGTGCGACGCGATACAGAGTTGGTCTGATAAGAACTTTCAGACACCTTCAGTAGTTCCTAGAAGGTGTAGTAGCTGTAAAAGAATTCATTTTTTTTTTCTATAATATCAGTGAAGTTTACAAAGAATGGTAAATTGCGCGTAGTTGGCTTCGTTAGACCAACGCGGGTAGCAGTGATAAATGTAGACAGTGATACAGACAGTGATACATACAGTGATACAGACTAATTATATTGTACACTGTTTCCGTCGACTATTACTTCTTTCGATGCACCATAAAGTGAGTAAATTATATATTTTAAGTGTATACACATGAATTCATACAATGATTACAACCTCTTCAACGGTTGAATTCATGTCAAAATGAAAAGAATGAAGAGAATGGCAGCTGATTTCATCAATTACATTGAGAACCGAAATCATCTTCCTCGAAGTGGGACAAAACTTCATCAAAAAAAATTTTGTTTTCCAAATCAAGCACCCTGCACATCATTAAGTAACTGAACGCTCGATTGAATTCTGTTTCAACTGATAAATAGGCTTTCCTATACCTAGCTCTGAAGGTTTTCGAGTTATCAGTAATTGAATACGTACTTGGAATAATAAAATCACATATGAGTATATCAAACATTTATTAAGAAAATCAACTACCCAATAGTGTTACGGTATAGACGGTATATAATTACAAAATAAAAAAACAAACAGAACATATCACATTAGGAGAGAGAAATTGTATTTTGTTGAGTTTCGATATCGTCATCTTGTTCCTCAGGTTCTCGATGTACGTTATATTTGCTAATGATGCTGCCAGAAAGGAAATCGAATATTTCATACGAAAATCCTTCCAATTCAGCTTCCACCATATGTTGACATAACGCATCTTAGCTCAAACCTCCATATCCAAATCGATGACACAATTCTAAGCCAATTTTATATTGATCAGCTAGATCGTAGAGCCTTCGAATCTCCACGGGATCAAAACACACGTTCTTCTTATTCCAGAATCGATATCTTCTGATTTATTCCATTCCTGGCTTGAATAGTGCATCCATATTGTAATCGAAGACTTGAAAGTCTGGTATCTGAAACAAGTTCAGAATTGAAATTCAGCTTAATCAATTTTAAAGCTTATACACATCTTATTGATAGAATATATATATGATCTCCTAAACCGAAGTTTGTGATGTACTTATGCATTGAGTGATTTATTTTTTGTAGATTTATGTGCTACGAGCTTTCGAATGATCTGAGTAAAAAAAAAATCATTATAATTATAGTAGGTGAAAAACAAAAGATATATTCAATTTTCATTATGAAATTACGCTGAAAATCGCATGGAAAACATGATTGTTGCCTTGGATATAATCTAGGAGATGATTTTTGAATTTTCTATGGTTCATAACTGTTAGTTATTTTGGAACAGCGTTGTAAAATCTTGGACCGAGGAATGATTGGTATCGTTTGCATTGGGATTTTGATAATTTTTCAACCTTCATTTTTTCACTGGTTCCGCCACGTGTGGAATATTTGTGGTTAATATACGTTCCTGAACTTCTGTTTTTATGAATGAACAATACACATTGGTAAGCATATAACAATCTCACTGTGAGGACATACGACATCTTGTATAAGTTAGGTGTTTGGAAATATTTGTTTTGTTTGAATATTGTCTTCAGGATATTATTCTGGGTCACGTTGAGGAAATTTAGTGCATTATTGTATAATCCTCCCCATGCAAGAATGCCGTATCTGATCATGGACTCGGCTAAGGCCTTGTATATCATCATCTCAAGTACATAAGATCACACCTTAGTTCTAGAGTTAGTATACCTATGTTGAAGAAGACGGATGGTGACATATGCAAAGACAACAAAGAAGTCGCAGAAATGATGGCAAGTACTTTCACAACATCCTTTAACATTGAACCTGAATTACCAAATACAATCACGATTAACTCCGTACGCAACCAGGACAACCTTTCCAATATAAATTTCCCTCCGTCAAAAATTCTGGACAAAATTGGAAAACTAAAATCATCCTCCTCCCCAGGCATCGATGGCATCACTGTCCTGTTTCTAAAAAGATGCAGCGAAAATCTAGTCTATCCACTAAGTATAATTATGAACCGTTCATTCAAAAACTGCTGCTTACCAAATAGCTGGAAGTTAGCATCTGTAACACCAATATTCAAAAAGGGTAACAAGCTCGACCCGAGCAACTACAGACCTATAAGTCTCACTTCAGTGGCTTGCAAAATCATGGAATCAATAATAAGTGATGAATTAAAAACTTTCCTGTTATATCACAAAATAATTCCGCAACAACAACATGGTTTTGTTCCAAATCGGTCAGTTACAACAAACTTATTGGAGTGCGTGAATGTCTGGTCAAAACATTTGGACAATAATACCCCTATGGATATTATTTATCTAGACTTTTCTAAAGCATTTGACCGTGTCCCTAGAAAAAGACTTTTGTGTAAATTAGAACATTTTGGTGTACGCGGGCTACTACTGTCGTGGATCCAGAATTTTCTAGAGAACAGATATTTTTGTGTTCGGATAGATGATTGCTTCTCTGACCAATATCCTGTATTGAGTGGAGTTCCCTAAGGACTTGGTCCTCTGTTGTTTTTGTGCTACACATCAGATTTATCACATATTTTTAAGTCAACCTGTTCTTTTTACGCTGATGACACAAAACTTTACAACAACACAAAATCCCAACATATATTGCAAAATGACTTGATTGCCTTATACAACTGGAGTTGTGAGTGGTTACTACCACTGAATATTGATAAATGTGTTGTACTTCACCTTGGTAAAAATAATCCTAGACAAAATTATACCATCAATGATGAGCAATTAGTTAAGGTTGAATGCCACAATGATCTTGGAGTTACCATAACCAGCAATTTAACGTGGTCACAACATATTTCAAACATATGCAAACGAGCGAATACAAAATTGTACCTCTTGAAAAAAGTTTTTCCGAAAACGTCACCTGAAACGTTCACTAACCTCTACAAAGTTTATGTTAGGCCAATCCTAGAATATGGAGGACAAGTGTGGAGCCCGGAGTTGATCAGAGATCGTAACATGTTGGAATCTGTGCAACAACGAGCAACCCGAATGTCCTTCGGTCTCAGAAGACCATCATACAATGAACGTTTGAATCAGTTAAGCCTGACAACATTCGAAGATCGAAGACATCGTGGAGACTTGATCCTAACTTATCGGATTCTTCATGGATTTCTACCCTCACTGAGTGATATGTTCCAGATAAACGATGATACACGATTAAGAGGACATAATTTTAAACTTAAGAAGGAACATTTTAGGTCGTCAAATCGGCAAAACTTCATAGTAAATCGTGTTTTCTCGGCATGGAACAACCTGGATACAGACATAGTTAATGCACCCTCAGTATCATCATTCAAAAGTCGATTAGATCGTATTACTGAGTAAATTGTTTTTGTTTTTCTCAGTTTGCATCGCATTATATCTGTCTATTTTATTTCGAAATGTTCAATTTCTATTCAACATTTTCAATTGTTTTTTCAATTTTATTTTTAATCTAATTGTTTGTCTAGTAGCTATTTACATATATATATATATATATATATAATATTTCTTTATGTGTATCATACAACTATGTCATGTATAAATGGGCTTTTATAGGTTCACACCTCAGCCCATTATCACTTTTCAATAATAATAATAATAATAATAATAATAATAATAATAATCTTTTTTCTTTTTGTTTAAGATATCTCGTAGTTGATAAAGTTTATAGATGAGTTTCCTCAGTTTATTAGTAAGCCCTTCTACATGTTTGTCCCATTTCAAGTTTTTGTCAATGATTATCCCGGGATATTTTATATAATCGACGGACTTAATATATAGTTGGCAATGGCAAGTGTTGAGATCAGTGCATCCAATTTCATGGATTTTCAAATTTTCTATAACGCTTTCTACAGCAGTGGTCATTGAAAAAGTCATGAAGTGAGTTTTTTCTATATCAAGAGATAAGAGATATTTTTGCAGCCACTGGTGAACAGTACTGAGTCCTTTTGATGCGTTGTTGCATAATGTGATCCAATCTGTACCCTCGAAGATCAACACTGTGTCGTCTGCAAATGAAATTAATTTGGCTTCAACTTCGAGATCAAGTAAGGATTCGATGTATATCAAAAATAATATTGGGCCCAGTACTGTTCCCTGTGGTACTCCATATTTAATTGTTCTTTCATCGCTAATTTCATCATTAATTTTCACCCTCTGCTTTCTCTCATACAAATAGCTCGTGAATAAATTCGAAATTTTCCCACGCATACCAATATCCTCAATTTTTTTCAATAATAGTTTGTGAGACACTGCATCGAAGACCTTAGCGAGGTCCATGAATACAGCTACGTTTTTTTTTGTTTTTATCAAAGTTATCGTAGATGGTTTTAGTTAATTCCAAAACTGCATCTTCTGAACTTTTCCCTTTTCTAAACCCAAATTGATGATTTGATAACAGTTTGTGATTCTCTAAGAAGTTCCCTCAAACATTTTTCAAATACTTTCGCAATTGTGTTTATAAGAGATATTGGGCGGTAATTATTAATTTGTGTTGCTCTTCCTGCTTTCATAATGGGTGTAACCACTGACTTTGAAATGGGTAGGGACAACTCCGGAATAAAATATGTTGTTTATTATATGTTTCAACGGCTTTATCAAATATATATGCATAGATTTTAGTATAGTTGTTGATATTCCATCTGGTCCTGGTGAACTTGATGTTTTCAGTACCATGATTTTTCCTATGATGTCTATATCTTCAACTGGACTCAAAAACATAGAAACTTGAGCAAGATTATCAGAATGAGAAAAGTTATCGTTTCCTTCAGTTTCCATTTTGATTTTTCCCGCCAGTTCTTTTCCTATATTAGTGAAAAATTCATTGAGAATATTAGCCTTAGCTTTGTCATCTCTTGTTATTTCATTTGTTTTATTGTTTATAATTTCTGCAACATATGAGGATTTTGTTTGAGCATTTGTAGCTTCTTTCACGATTTCCCACGTTTTTTTAATATCATTATGTGTATTTCCTAGTTTTCGTGTGTAGTAAGTCTGCTTCGCGTGTTTTATAATATCAATCTGTTTCTATATTGTTTATACGCGTTCTTGTTTTCCGCTGTTGGATATTTTACTGGCCATTTTTTTCTTTTCATCCCTTCTTTCGATAGCACTCACGTTACCAATTGTTATCCATGGCTCCAGTTTTTTTAGCTTGTTTCTGATTTCTTGTAATGTCGTTGCGAAATTGATGTGATTTTTCGACGTTTCGATGAATCTTTTAGTTCCTGATTCACTATCTGTTTCCCTTAGAACTTTTTCTCATTTTTCTGATTTCAGTTCACTTTCTAATAGCGCATAGTCTATCTTTTTGATTACTTTCATATCAGAGTAAGTTGTTTGTACACATGTTGTTTGAAGTTGCATATTGATTATGGTTGTATAGTGATCCGAGATTGTCGATTTCAGTAAAATTGGCTGTATTTTGATCTTTTGATTGTTATCAATACCCCTCATGAAAATGTGGTCTATGCATGACTGTGTACTCTTGGTGACTCTAGTGAATTCATTCATACAGGATATGAATCCAAGTGTTGCCATTATATCAAGATATCGATTCACATGTTGATTTTCCTTATTACAAAAAATATTTATGTTGATATCACCTAGTAGAAACTCATATTGATTTTTGTTGAGATTTTTATAGTATTCATTGATATCGTTCAAGAAAATTTGTATATTTGTTGCCGGTGATCTATACATGCTAGTGATCCAGATATTATTATTATTAATTTTCATTACTGTTCTTGTTATGATTGTTTCTGTGAGATTGTGGTGGGAAACGTCAGCAGTTACACCATTTTTGATATAAATTACCATACCATCAAATTTATTTTTTCAATTCTTTCAGAACCCATGGCTCAGACAAAATAATGACATCTCCATTTTCCGGATTTAGTGTTTGAATCATAATATTTGAGTCATCGTAGTGTTTGTTCAAACTAAATATATTCGAATAAAGAATATTCATACTTACAGATTCATCCAAGGCAACTTTGCATGACCAGTAGTCATGTTAGTAGTTTTATTTCATCCTGATTTTCAATTTACCCAATATATTCAGTGATTGCCATGATAATTTCAAAGATGGCTGCTTCATTATTTTTCTGCTCTTATAATTTTGTCCTAAAATAATTGTCTCTTTATTGTATTGACATAAAGATAATTAACTGTACAGATGATGATATGATAAAGGAAAATAATTTTTCATAATAGTTTTATAGCAAATATACAAAAGAAAGGCAAAAACCTTGTTAGTTTCGTGTGAGTAATCAATTATTTCTTGCTTCTAATGGTTTATCCTTCATGTTTCCTTCATACATTTTCACCCCATTGCTTATACAACATAGATATGTATGTTTTATTCCATATTTATTTTCAGCATCCATTAATTTTTGTACTCGTTTTTTGGTTAAATCTTCACATATTGCAATCTTGGTGCCTCGCAGCTTCTTTTTCTCCTTCAGTACATTCAAGCGTTTTTTAGGTGTTTTGAATTTGATCAAAATAGGTCTCTGTTTAGTTTTTGGCATTTCGCCCACCCTGCGACATCTAGTTATATCGTCTTCAACTAGGTTCACTTTCAGAATATTTTTACTGAAATCTGTAAAAACTTTGAATGTGTCTTCTTTCTCATTCTCGTGAATGCCAAAAACTCTAATGTTTTTACGCTGTGAATATTGTTCCATATTATCGAGTTTTTGCTCGTATCCCAGAAGTTTTTCACTGACCTCGTCTTTATAAATCTGCATATCATCTTTAATGATTTTATTTTCTTCAATCAATTCAGCAAACTTATTATCTATCATTTCTCCAATGGTTTCAGCCACAGTTTGGCATATCATTTTTGTAAACTCCTCTTTCTCAAATGCATAGCAGTACACGTTCCACTTGGTTCACGAACTGTTGAGTTTTTGTATTTTCTGCTGGTGCCATGTTTCCTCGTTTTGTTTTCGCAATTACTTTTTATGCACTTATGTAGATGCCAACTTTTATTTTATATCAATTTGATGACTGGTCGGCACTGTTTCACTTGAATTGATTTCTATTATTCTATTACTTTTGACAATTGTTTCAGTACTTTCGCTATCAGTTTTTAGTTGTAGCGATTTTCACACGTCTACTCAGTACGCGCCATTTTGAATGACAAATATACGACATTATCTGGTAGGTTGACTCTATACTGACAATAATAATGATTATTATATAGTCAGAGATTACAAGTATGTGATATGTAAATAACTATTTCTAAATATTATCCACCCTTTCGTATAACCACACTTATTTAATATATCTAAGATATTGAGGAGATTATTATCGTCTGCATATGCTGGTTTATTCTGACCTGTGTATGTCAGGCTATATCCCCCTATATATATATAGGGAACATATTTGTCAAATGTATGTCTGTTCATAATCCCGTTTGTACCATAATGATGTCTGTGATCACTAATTTTTGGACCTTTTTGTAAATACTTGACGAATATAGCACTGATGATGGCTTTTTAGCCGAAAGCGCTTTGCGATTTATAATAAAAAAATTTTACACGAAATACAAAATCTCTTCATTCTATATATCCCCCATTGGCTGAATTCATAACTTCAATATCGCCTTCGCTTAAATTATCTGAGACACGTTTCGGAAGCCAACATTTGAAAGTGACGCCATCACGTTCATCGCATAATAATGCATAAACCCCTTTTCCGAATCTAGTTACGCAACAACATATTCTTTCAATAACGTAGGGATGGCGCACAATCAGAGTTGGAATTGATATCTGTTGGATAACATCAACATCACGGTTGATCATTTTATTGATGGAGTCTAAATCAATCGCACGTACTACAGACATATTTTTTCAAATTATCATAAATTGCACAGCGAAAGAAAGGTATGATAAATATATAAAAATATTTCAACTTACACAATACACTTCACCTCCTCACGAGAAACTTGTTCAAAATTATGTCAATACTTGTATCTTCACCAAACGAGTCGCTTCTATTTTGTGTTCTCAAATCCAGGATTGACCTGATTATATAGTATAGAAATGTGGTGGGGCTACATCAACCCACTAACGCTCGAATTATTTTTTTCTAAAGCAAACAATAACTGTCATCAAATTATGACCATTAGGGATGAGACTGAATGAATCATGGAGAGATCCACTGTATTCTTGGCTTATTTTCTCTAAAAAAAGGCGTAACCATATGGTAACGCTAGGCGGATTAGATCAATGAAAGTATAACACGTTCTCATAAAAAAAACATTTATTTGGAATGGAATACAGCAAAATATTCAATACAGAGGCCGACATCACATTTCTGGCACATTGTTCTGATATGCGAACAGCAGCCCCCGCCTGCGCAACGTCTGCGCATCTTGTTAGGCACTTGAATGACCAAATGATTCCTCGAGTCGTATCGTAATTCGTCAGAAACTCTATTCAATGTCACCGAACAAGAAGAGATAGGAGTTCTTCCTGGACCCTCAGGGGGAATTCCACAGTTTTTCAGATAACCTTGTACGATTGAACTTCTGAAAACCAATTGCGGCAAGATACCAACAGACTTTTTGTGCAATTGCCATGCATTTTGAACGCATACATCTACAATCCAAGAGAATAAACACCACCACCATGTTTTACCTCTTACTGCAATCCTATACTGGGCGATATTCTCATCCATCCGATCAGTCCCTCCCATATATTTATTATATTTCGCTATCAGATTCGGTCGTTGTACTTGGATATGCTTCTTGGTTTTCTGCGAATAACGACGAACGTTATTGACTGGTTCTACGCCGAAACAAGATAAAGCAACAGTCACGGTTTTATTATCTACCCAGCGAACAATGATAATTCCATCATTCTGATCGATGATAGATTCATAACTTCCTCTTTCTCTTTTGTCCATAATTATTTTGCTTGAGAGAGGACACGAACGTGGAATCCTATATATTTTCTCTAACTGTTCCAGTTTCTTGAAAACCTTTGTCTCTGAGATATTTCAGTAGGGATATACTCGTGAATAAATTTTCAAAATAAAGTTGATATGGCTGAAAACCCTTAATTTCCGTGACTTCTGTCAACATTGTGAGTGAAGGGGCAGTTGCTTTTCCGAATAATTTTTCGAATTCCTGAGATCGACGAGGATTATTGCCTTGGTACATCTCAAAATTCACAATATATCCAGAAGAACTATTGAGGCACCAAATTTTATATCCAGAGCGTATGGTCTTTCCACGAATGAACTTCTTACATCCATGCTCTCGTCGAAACAGAGATGTTCTTCAGGCTCGAACAAAAGTAAACTATTCTTCTTCATTTTATCCATCAATGGTCTGAGCTTCCAGATTTTGTCTGATAGGTCTGGTTTATGTTCTGTTTATTACTACTGTAACGTTTTCATTTGCCACAACATACTATATATAATAAACGTTACTCTTTCATACCACTTTCTACAAGTTTAGACAAAACACAAAAAGAAACACTATAAAACTTGAATACATTTATTGAACATTATTAACACAGTTCAGAATAGTGTAAATGTTTGGACACACTGTATACCAAGTCGTCTCATCCTGTGTCTCACAGAAGACTGTCGTTACCTAAAACAGATGAAACATCGAGTTAGATTAGAGGTTATTATTGATTAGGACACAAACACAAGTAGATTACTGAATAAACAAACCTTACCTCTCTATTGATTATATTCCTGATCTACTGGTTACAGTTGTTGCCCATCCAAAAGTATCTTCTACCCAATAGCTTTTCCTGAAACAAAAAGAAAACAACAATCATATTTAGATTCACATTGCATAAAACATAATCAACCAGACAAGGAATAGTTACAGATACTTATAGTACATACCTTACCTTGTCTTCATATGTTAATAGTGTACAATCCATTTTCTAGTATTAGTGGGACATTGGTAAAAACATCTTCTTTTAATTTTCCTGAATTTGTTATTGAAAATATTCAATGATTAACAAATTGGTTAATTGGTGACTTTCCCATTCTTCTCTCTCAATCTGTCATTCATCAACCGTAGACCATAAATCATATACACAGAGAAATTCTATCTCCATTGTCTTGGCCGAACGTTGCCCGAGAAAGTTCCGTTCCGTGTTGCATTTTTAATTACTCTCCTAGGCGAATGTGCCCTAAGTTAGGATGTTCGCTCCGCCATCTCTCGGCGATTTTGTCAACCAACGATGAATGAAATATTATTGACAGTCGATTGACGGATGTCGATTATCAATTTTTATTTTCCGATTTCCGGAAAAGACATTTTGAAAGTAGCCATTTACTTCAAAATGCATGCTGATACTGCTGACTGGTGAGTCGAAAAGATTCTAGGAATTTGATTCTTGTTTTTTTTAATGAATAGTTGAAATCAATAATAACTTTTTCTCTAGATTCTTCCAATGATTCGACGAATAGAAAAATAGATTTTTCATATATTTTGAAATTCTCACTGGCATGTGATCTGTCCGATGACCGGCCCTCATTTTCTGATGTTCTTGATCCTGAGAAGTATTAAAACCCTCTCAGAGGTAAGTTATCTCTTCCAGCCTTTGACACCAGTCATTTCATAAAACCAATTCATTCTAGGGTTTTAATCACCGTTTTAATCGAGCTTTTAATTATGGTTTTAACCACCATCGGTTCGACACAGTTTCGAGCACGGCTTTGACAATGATGAGTCCTGATTTTGGAGTTCATACTGATGGCTATTTCCAACCCCAGTCATCTGGAATCCTACCTGCACCAAGGGGCCACTCCAGAGGTTGTACAACAATCCATCCAGGAGCCCTATCTGTGATCCATCATGCAGTTGGATCCTTCTAACTTTCGACCATCCATGAAGTCACCAATCCCCTACTAGTCACCATGATCCAGAGTTGCTGTTGACAGTTGCTAGCTGCTACATATTGGAATCAGGTTTTTCCAGTTAATCTTTGAATTTAATAACTCATTTTTCATTTTTGAACAATAATTACTTATTACCTAAATTTCAATCATGATACCTATATGATCAAAAAGAACAATGTTCAAACCTTATTTGAAATCTTCAAAACTATTACTATACTTAATATCTACTATTTAACATGCGTCCCCATAAAACTCAGTAAAAATTCATGAATTTTCGAGTACGGTAGACACATCCACTTTTCAACAATATCATTATTTTCAAAAGAGGTTTTATAGTAAATTGAACAAATGAGTATTATACATACCAGACTATAAAATATCAACAAATTTCAGGTAATAATAGATAATATTATTTTACTGTATATAATTACTACATGTGTATATAATTCTTGAACAAGTTTTCATTATTAAATAAAATCCACATATTATTGAAGTTTCCATGATTTTCAATGATATCTCTCTTGCTCTCTAAACTCATTTTACAGGTTTCTGATTTTCCCCAGAATCAACATCTATTGTCTAAAAGAAGCAGTGGCGTCCAAAACTTCCCATCTATTTTATGTAACTTTATAACATTTTTGTTTCTTGACAATTAACTGATCCGGATAGTTTTCTTCATACGAACACATACTTTAAAGGGTCTGGGATGAGTTTATAGCTTTTTGCCCATGCAGAGACAACCATATAATACGTTTAGTTTCCATGAATAATACATTATTGTTGGGTTTGAAACATATGTTGAATGTTAATCATGTCTCCCTTTGGATGTATCCAAAATAGTTGAGAATTTTCTGAATACCACTCAAACGATGGAATAACATTACAAAATTGGCAAGATATAATTTTGCTCTGGGTTTTCGCTTTTTTCATGTCACGTGATACTCTAACTATACGAAAGAAATATTTGGCAAAATTTTGTGGAAGTTCGTTTTTGAGTTTTATTCTTTTCAGTTGTGTCACGTGATATGCGGAACGTTGGTAAGTAATCTGTTATTTGCAATATTCATTTTCATTATGAATTGAAGAGTTATCGACTACCCGAGTTGACAACTCAATTATCATGATTGATCATGGTGAATATTAAATTATCACTATATCTCAACTAGTCTTTGGATGCAGTAAATATTAAGTCAGTTTTATGTCATTTAGTTAGGTCCAGATCCTATTTTCATTAACTTTCATTCATTTATCATCCATCTGATAATAAGAATTGTCAATTCAGTTAGGTTACCGAATACTTTGATTCATGAACCTCCTTCCTATCGCTTTCTTAGGTTCGTTTGAGATTGAGAGTAAAGTGAACGTAATTGATTGTGAAGAGTGTCTCAAAGTAGAGTAATAGACTTTGTAAAGAGAATGCAAGTTCAGATATTTCACTAGTGCGATGCATAAACACGTGGATGTGTCACAAGCTGCTATCTGGGACTTTAGATATAAAAGGTTAGTTGAGTATGATATATTGTGAATGATTATGTGGCATTTCGATACGACTTATTCAAGAACCTACTTGCCTACCTGTCTCGCTTGGCAGGAAACATTTTTTGTTGGGAATCATAATTATATTAAATGAGGTGGTTTTGAGGCAGGTTGATAAATTAGTGATCATGATAGGTTAATTGCTCATCAGAGACCACCTCGTTCACACACTTTTTCAGGAATTTTCTTTTGACGAAACTATTCATTATTGGCCAAAACGGTTATCATGTCCCTATCTTAACCCATCAATGTCCGCTATTTCTGAAAATGTATTATCATTAATGCTCAGTGGGTCACTAACGACCCATGACTGGAAAACCTGAGTTTTTTCATGCATATAATCTTTTTCTCGATTTTCATCAATGAAGATTGTTCTAAACATTGAGTTGATGTTTTCAAGCTGGATTGTTTTGATAGAACTAAAATCGATAAATCTTCATTATTTCTCATAGAAAATATACTCTGTATCTCTGAGGTGTGACAGGTGTATGACAAGTCAGTCTGAATGAAAACTGATGAAAAAAAAATCATACACAATCCACTCAGTCTTCAAATTCAGCTTGTATTTCACCCCCTGCTCCGAGCATTTCAGACCTTCATTAGTTTTTCGGAGAAAATAGCGAGCATGATGTCCAAAACTCAAATGTATGTGAGTCTCCCGAGGAGTATTCGTTTATAGAAAACCAGCAGGATAGTGAAACTGATACATCATTGGAGGACAATGAAGATACTTTGTCACAAGCGAAGGAACTGAACCCAAATATATTTCATGACAAAAAATCACTTCATCTGCAACTTGGAGAACGGGCAGTGAATGTTAACATTACCCAAACAGCATTCTCTAATTTACTCCATATCTTGAAACCTCTACATCCAGAACTCCCTTCGGATGCTAGAACACCATTGAATACTCCTAGAGAGGTGCCACTGAAAGTTGTAGAACCAGAAGTGTATCATCACTTTGGTTTCAACAATTGCATTGAAAGGTTAATGGACTCTGCTCAACCTCAAATCGAAATATCAGATACAATATTGAGTATTGATGGATTGCCTTTGTCTAAGAGTTTAGGTACCTAGCCAATTGTATCCAATTTTATGCAATCTGTTCAGACAGGAGAATCTAGTATATGTAGTTGGTTTGTATCACGGTAATGAGGAACCAAAACATGCCAATGAGTTCTTGAATCTGTTTGTTACTGAAGCTAGAGATATTATTCGAGAAGGTTTGACACTCAATGGAAAAATATATAATGTAAAAATTGAAGCTTTCATTCGTGATGTTCCTGCAAAATGTTTCATCAAGTATATAAGAGGTCATTCTGGTTACAATTCATGTACAAAATGTTTCGCAAGGGGGTACATATGTCAATAAAAGAGTATGCTTTCCTAAGTTTGATGATTTAACACTTCGTCGTGATGAAAATTTCAGATCTAAATTGCAAGAAGAACATCATACTGGCACATCTATTCTAGAGTCAAAACCTGGTATTAATATGATTAATGATTTTCCATTAGATTATATGCATTAAATTTGCTTGGGGGTTGTTGAAGAATTAATAAGCTTATGGATTGAAGGTAAACCAGGAATAATGTTATCATCTCATCAAATTTCTATTGTATCTGGATTCATGTTGAGTCATACTCCATAGATTCCGGTAGAACTCAGTCGCAAAGGCAGGTCATTGGCAGAATTCAAAAGATGAAAAGCCACTGGATTTCGAATGTTCTTATTATATTTAGGTCAGCTGGTACTTAAATCTGTATTGAATTCAGGAATGTATGTTCACTTGCTGACCCAACATGTAGCCATCAGAATATTATCTAGCCAACATTTCTCACACCATATTGATTATGCAGAATCATCATTAAAGTATTTTGTTCAGGTAATCATCAATTTATATGGAGTAGAATATATCTCACATAATGTCCACAATTTATTACATTTTTGTGATGATGTGAGGTGTTTTGAGCCACTAGACATGTTCAGTGCATTTCCCTTTGAAAATCACATGCACAATTTGAAAAAAATGGTGAGAAAAGGAAATAAACCTGTTGAACAAATAGTGAAGAGAATCCATGTACGTGATTTTATTTCAATATCAAGAGATGTGACTAATTCTCAGTTTTCAACACCACAACCTACTAGTGAACACTCTAGTGGCCCTCTTCTCCCAAATATAATTCCTCTGAATCAATTCAAAAAAATGAGGTTTTCAAATTTTGTCTTGGGTTCAACAGAACCTGATGATTGTTGTCTCATTAATGATATTTTGATAATTGTTAGAAACTTTGTAACTGATGGCAATAGTAACAGTCATAGATCAACCATTTTTGAACAAAAAACATGGTGATGAATCCATGTAATTCCAGTGAATTTGGAATTTTCATCTGTAGCAACCTAGGCCCTCTCCATTCATGGCCTCTTAGTGCCGTTTGCTACGAATGTGTTAGGCTGAATACAAGTGGTGATGAATATGTAGTTTTTCCGCTTTTACATTCAGAATATATCGTGTCTAAACTGCTGGCAACCGATTGGAATGACATTGATGAATATGAATAGTGATGGCTCTTATTATCTGTTCGTACTTTTACTTCAACAAGTGCATTGGACTACTAGGTGAAGCATTGGGCTTTCACGCGGGCGACCGGGTTCAATTCCCACTTTTTCAAGGTTAATTTTTCAAGTCTTCAAAGTTTTTTACTAAAAATCTGTATTGTGTTTGAATTCAGTTTGTTTGGTTTATCTTGTTTTTTTAATAATGCTATCAATGCATAGGTGTACGGGTCGCTTTAGAGTATAGTCGCAGATAAAGATAGCTCCAGTGAATAATCATCAAATGCAAGTAAAACAAACTGTGAAAAATCTGTGTTTGGACTGAGATGCTTGATTCCAACGTCATCTTCTCAAATATGTGAGAAAAGTGATAATCAGTTTGAAAACCAAACCTAGAAAGAGAGAATACAATTGATAACCCCAAAATTAGCGTGGGAGTCAGGTACAAGAAAAAAAAAAAACTCAATTCTGCTGCAAACACTTCTGACAACAGTGATAACGGTGAGACCAAATAAAAAAGAAAGCAAACCATACACTATACCAACTTGAACTAACTAATAAAATGAATGAAGCTGTGGTAAAGAAATTATTGGAGGAAACTACGAAGAAAATCTTAACGGAAATAAAAACTAACCGAAAGGAATTAAGTAGTGCAATTGATTCAAGTGAAACCAGGTTGCTGTTGAAGATTGAGGAACAAAATAATAGAGTGAAACTACTTGAAGACGAGAATCAGTTCTTACGTCACAAAGTTGAACTCTTGGAGAGAAATAATAGGGTGAATAATATTATCGCCTTTGGTCTCAACCAACCAGAAAGCGAAGTAAACGCTGAATTTATTTGCGAGAAAATCAAAGAACTCATAGGAGTAGACTTGAAGTTAGCTGATATCAACAATTTATATCCCCTTGGAAAAACTGCTAATGCACCTATCAAAATTGAACTGGTATCTCATCTGAAGAAACAACTCATTTTGAAAAACGGAAGAAAGCTGAAGGGAACGGGAATATCTTTAGCAAACGACTTAACACCGATCCAAAGGACAGAATTTAACAGCCTCTAAGAGTATTTATCCCACTTCCGCAACACTGGTGAATACTCAAAGTGTTATATACAGGGTAACAAACTTGTCCTAGACGATCAAAAATACTCGATAGACGAATTGCATAACTTGAGAGAACTAGGATCCACAAACAGCGCTCCAGCGACACCTAATACTTCAAACCTAGAAACAATTACAAACTTGGAAAGAGTTTCAAAACCTACATTTCCAGAGGTGGTGAAACAAACAGTCAAACACGTACAGACTGAAAGAAAACCTATTGATATAATTATGGAGAAGACTGTTATAACCCGATCAGCGTCGCAATCAAAATAAGTTAGTAATAATAATTATTATTATATGATATACCTTCTGGAAGCAGCAATTCCAAATCTCCTCATAAATACTGCCCTTGCTATTCAATTGTCTGTTTCAATCTTTATTTGTTTTCCATTTTTTCTTTTTTATTGTACTGTGCTGAACTGAAAATTCCTACATCTTCATTGTAGGAACAGTACTACCTTAGATATAGGCAACTAAGTAGTGGTCGCGTTACTCCAGTCCAGCCCCTCCCCTCCACTTTTCTCCAAACCACGTGACTCGGCCGACCAATCACAGGCCGGCCTGACTCGGCTAGCTACTCGCGGCCCAGCGAACGGGTCGTCATCATCGGTTGGACTGCGATAGATCCGTTCTAGAGATAACGGCGCGCATTTTATTCCATTTTTCAACAACGGTTATATACAGGGTGTTTGAGTTGGGTAATAGTTGGGAAAAAAAATATAGGGTGAACCCAAAAAAGGCGTTATACCTCTCCGACCTACATATAAAAGGCTACCCGCTATAACATGATATATACAGGGCGTCAACGGCTATATACAGGGTACTTGAGTTGGGTAATAGTTGGGAAAAAAATATAGGGTGAACCCAAAAGGCGTTATACCTCTCCGACCTACATATAAAGGCTACCCGCTATAACATGATATATACAGGGCGTTTGAGTTGGATAGCAATCAAAGAAAAAATATACTGGACGCCTCACCCACTTTTGCGGGATTAGACAGCTGACGTATTACATTTGACAGATGACCAAAAAAAAAACGCTATCATACATCAATACTAGACAAAGCTCTTTGAGGTTATGTTCCATTTCAGACATTCGGTATAGCAAATTTATTTATTCTTCCTATGGTATGTTTTAACTCGTACAGCAATATATAATAATATAGTGCCACTGAATGATCAAGACCTCTATGTCATGTTGACATGTTAATATTGCCAGGGATAATCAACACTTAGGAATATTATACATATGGTGCCCCACTGAAAAAAGGTATTTCTTTTCGAGCCACCCTGTATAACATTGGCATTTTCAGTTCGTAGAAGATTAGAAGGAAAAGTATTCGAATATTTAATAATTCATTATAGGTGACTGAAACAGCCCGAGATTACGATTTCCTGTTTCTCGGCGCGATTTCCTGTGTGATTAAAGTTCGAATAACAATATTTCTTTCTATCATAAGAGTATTATTTCATTCTTTAGTTGGGTTGGACATATGTTTTATTGTGTTTTGCCAAAATCAGTGCCGTTTGTGTGTGTTTGTGTGTATGGGAAACTAGATAATGGAGCAACCCTCACTGTATAGATGGATGCTACTCGTTCATTTCTGGATATAGCTGTTTCTCAATGAAATTGGTAAGTTGCTTAGTTTTCTGCTTATCAACCGAAAAAGGCGTCAGTCTTGGATAGTTCGGTATTATTTGAATAGACACGAAAAACTATAGTTATTTAAACCCATTGTTTCTTAGCAACGATTTCATTTGATTCTTAAAAATTATTGTGCTTAGGTACATGTCTGAGAAAAATTATCAAATTGAACTGAGTTGGACACTTTTTAAAATACTTACCTTGAATTTTGGGGACAACAAGAGAACAGTTTACATCAACAATAATAAGCGAAACATTTTGAAAACTGTGTATAATAATAACTTGATGTACAGGGCGTTTTCGTGAAACATTTGGAATTTATTTTTTATATTTTCTAAAATCCCACTAATAACAGAAATAGAATTTTATTCAAATACAAGGTATTCCGTAGAGCATTATAGGATTTTTTTATATCTTGTTAGATTTCAGCTGACGAAGCAAGTATAAATCTGAAATATGATTCTATTCAAATACAGGGTGTGTCATAAAATATTAGGATTTTTTATATTTTTCTAGATTTCAGCTAACGAAAAAGTATAAAAATCTGAATTAGGATTTTATTCAAATACATGGTGTTTCGTAAAACATTTTGGATTTTCAGTTTTATATTTCGGTATAATTTAGCTTACGAAAAAAGTATAACTCTGAAATAGAATTTTATTTAAATACAGGGTGTTTCGTGCAACATTGAGATTTTTCAGTTTAATATTTTGCCTGATTCTCAGCTAATAACAGAAATTGAATTTTATTTGAATACAGGGTGTTTCGTAAAACATCAGGTCTTTCATATTATGCTAGATTTTAGCTAATAAAATAAGTTGGGATTTTATTTTTCATTCGAAATGTCCATGTAGTTGATGGTATATACAGGGTGCTTTTGGTTATCTAGGTTTGAAAAATATAGTCATTCAGAAAATGTTTTTCGTTTTAAATTAGTATACTGGATGTTATCAGTTGTCTGGGGTTTGGCAAATATATAGAGAGTCCATAGAAAAAAGTTCTATAAAGTATACATAATGTGAAGATTTTCTCAAAGATGCAACTATTTTGGAACTTTCTATTTTATGTCTTGATTTTGATCTGAACTGCCTACATATTTTAGTAAAGTAATGGGTGTAATGGGGCCAATAAAAGATGTGGATACCTATCAAATATTTTATTGACAAATGAGATAATCACAATCTATATCATTTTTTTCTTGAAACAATCTTCACACCATGCTGTGAAAATGTAGGCGCCTATCCCTTTTCTATCAGTGGTGTAGTCTTCGATCACATGACGAACCCCCTCTTTGCGACAAAAAGAGCAGAAACTAGGTATGCAGTCACTGCAATTGCATGGTCTACCCCAGGCACAGTTTGGCATTGCTGATTACGTCTGTACTGTTGGAGAGCTGCCCGAAATACTGAAGTCATACATTGATATTAACCAGTTCGTATAAGTCCTGAAACATAGTATGAATAGCTTTGTTTCCACACCACCCTCGGGGTAAAAGCCTTTTGGCGCGTTTTGCTTTTTTTTTTGTTCTGAATGTGGATAAAAGCATTCCCCTTTAGGCCTATACAAAACCACATACACTCTAAAGATTGGAGGTGAATAATTCATTATAGAACAGATGACTGTTGATATATGAAATCAGAGCAGTTTTTGTTTGTTCTATATCTAGCTGCACGAAGATCGATTTCTAAATCAATAGAAATACTTCATTAATTTGCCAGATAATGCCCATTGTTTTTTTTCAGTAGAACAGGTGACTGTTGAAATATAAAATTAGAGCAGTTTTTGTTTGTTCTATTTGTAGCTGCACGAAGATCAATTTTTAACTTAATAAAAACACTTCATTAGTTCGCTACATGGTTAGGGCCTTTTTTTTTTCTTCGTTCATTGAACTATCCACCTCAAATTTTTAGAGTAGCCGTGAAAACGGCTGATTTGATCAAAAATTCATTGCATAGATCCGGTCGTGATAACGATTGCTTTTACTTTCTCTCTCTCTCACGAGCTTTGTGCCGGATATTTTTAATCGAATTTTACACAGAACGCTGATAAAAAACTTCAATCGCAATTTGTTTACCACTGTCTGATGAATAAGAAAGAATGACGATGCTGTGATTCATAGAATATTTATAATGATTTCCGCTTTTTGAAACCATAAGGTACAGAAGTGTGATCTTCGAGAAATTTCCGCTTCAAACTTACAGGCTTGTACTTTTTGGTTACATCAACTGTGATGACCTCATGTTCCTTGGTTCGACGGAACTGTTTGCTCAAAATTTCGACAGGGGGACCAGGGTTCAGAATCATATCTTTAATTGATTCAAAATATACAAACTCTGTAATATGGGAACCAGGACCGTAACATTCCATTTCGTCGGTCATATCACCAATAAATTGACCAGTAGGAATGTCAAATTCCTCTGGCTTGGAAACATAGATAACAGAGTCCGTGTCATAGTATAACACCCTTTCCCCAAGCTGCTGTAAATAGCTGTAAAGTTTCAACCGAGCTAAGGCTGTTACATATGCAGCAATTACAACATTGACTGTGGAAAGAGTGTCATAGCTCTCCTCCTTATACTCCCAATTAACAATAAGGGTATCCTCGTTTATCGGGAGTACTGTATTGACAATAAGCGAAGGATCCGTCATCATAGAAAAGAATTCCGAGGGCTGATTGATGATTGAAGTTTTCGGTTGGTTTTCACGCTGACCAAACTTACCCCAGAAGGAATTTAGCATAAGCTTGGCCAGTGCTCTCAACCCGGGATTATCGGTGATTTTAGAAAATTCCAGCAAAACATCCTCCCGCTGTAAAAACTCATCAATATACCTCTCTTTTTCCTCTTTGGTCTTACAATGCTTTGGCCAATCTGATGACTCCTGTTTCACCTTGATGAAATTATTCATCATGTCTGTGAATAGACCAGAAACGTCCTCACCAAATTGCACAGTATCATAAGACCAAATCTCTTTGATCTCGATAATCCGATAGCCCACCTCAAGGGCTTTTAATATCTCTTCAACAGTCCATGTTCCTGTCAATGTTCGTTCTTCATCAGTGTGATGACAACTACTAGTATAATAGTTTTCACCACATACACGACAAAGAACAAACATCAACTTGCTGTTCATTTTCTGTGGTAAAACAGGATGAAAAAGATCTTGAGGTGGGAGAATCGCACATTTAACGAGTCCAGAGATAGAGGAAAGTGACACAGTAGAAGCCTCCTCACCAACGAGTACTTTCGGATGACCCACAGGAAATTTACCATATTTACACACCCATGGGTAGAGCGAACAAACGTCAACGTATTTAATTTGTTCACCATCCCCGGCCTTGTAATATTCGACAATGTTTCCCGTTCGGCCTCCATAGAAAGCATCTCGAGGATCGAGGGGTAGATTTCTAAGCAGGGGATGATTGGTGACAAAGTTGCAAAGTTCGTCACCGCTGGAAAGTTCCCTGCGAAAATCACACTCCCATTTTTCAATAACCTCATACCCTAAGGATTTGATTTTATTGATTTTGGCAATGGTCGTGTCATAACGATGGTTCATAGTTTCGGAAGGACAGTTTCTGAGAGGGATATCTCTCTGATCAATATAGCAGCGGGGACAACCGTGATAGAAACAGCCTTGAAACTCGAAAACTTGTTTTGTTTCCGCCGAATAGCCATCAACTTTGAGATTGCCGATATGGGCCTCTGAAGATCGGCAGGCCTGTTGGATTTTTATATCCCGTAGTTTCTCCTCCCAAAGTAACCACTGGGTGGCTATCACAGATTGATTATCACGATGTCTGTAACCACCCTTGGGAATGATGCCTATGGTGTTTGGTTTGAGAAAATTTCTACGGAAAACCTTATTGCATGTCGAAGCGATCGTTACTGCTTCAGTGAACGGACATACATTAGTTTCAGACAGCATCAGCTGTCGAAATTTCAAACAGGCCTTGGTCAGAATATCTACATCAGAAATGCAATAGTCTATGATTTCTCGAGAGAAATCGAAAACATAGTTTTCATCGACTCTTTCAGCATGCCATTTTATGAGAGATGCGCGAGCATCTGAAGTGAGATTGTCAGGGGTGTAGAACTGTAGAGCTGGGATAGGGCCCTTGTAATTCTGATTCTCCATACGATTGAAAAGGTGAGGGAAATATCCCTTCTTCAATTCAGAGAACCCGAAAGATTTAGGCAGTTTTGCCAGGGCCATTGGGAAGTAATTGAGAGAGTCCAAAAACTTGACATTTCCAACAGTCATGGAAATTAACCCGCTACCTCTCATAATGAGATCGGGTTTTAGGCCCGTTTTGGTTAAGATATAATTCAAAATGAACGCGTGGTCGAATTTTCCGCCGTTGTGCGCAATGACGATGACATTTTTGAATTTCTTCCTTATTGTCAACACATGATCAACAAATGGAGATATGGGGTCGTTACACTTGAGAATTTGCAAACGAACCCCGCATTTCGAACAAATTTGCTGTGTGGTATCGATGCATATGTCACAACATTGACGAAAGACACACAGATTGGGCTCATGAAGAAGAGATCCGTCGGCTTGTACCCTCTCCTGACGAGTCTCCAGATCATAAAAGACAAACAAGAGATCATCAGTCTTGGGTACTTTCGTGTCGGGCTGGATGAAGCATAAATGTTCAGAAGGTTGGTGTTTGTTGCAAATCTTGCAAAAGATCTCTCCGCAGGTGTGAGTTCTATTGGTAGGGACAATTTTGAAACATAACTCACAACGTCTAATCTTACTACAAACACCGTTCTGAATATGGTTATCAAAACAACCTTGTCCACGGAAAGATCTTTTACAAGACTCGCAGGGAACTTTTACACTGTTTTTAGGACATGGTGGCGATCCTTGGCACGAGAAACAAGTACCACCACAACGATGTTCATCTCGATGATCATAGGGCACGTGACATTCCTCACAATAAAACACACAACAAAAGGCGGATGTAAGTGAGGTTATGACGTTATAGTGGCCCTCATGATGGAGTAAATTCAGTGAGAGACCCTCATTCCCACCCTTGAAAATGATGTTACGGCCCTTGTTCCCATATCCATATACTGTTATTTTATAGGATGGAAGATGCTGCTGGAATTGTTGTAGCTCAGGTATTCCGCATCCTTCTGTTGGTATTGTAACACCAGCATCAGTCACTAATTGTAGAGCACGTTGGCTCTGCAACTTTCTAATATTTCTACGTACATCAGTACATTTGGGGTCTTTGTCTGCGTATGCCTGAGCTACAACAAGAGCCCGAGGAAGACATAAATTGTCTTTATTCTTTATAGCTATAATCCCCTGACGTTTGCTACATTCCTCGTCAAAAGAGTTGTAGCAACGCCCTCTTCCCTTGCCAGCAGGTAACCTACAAGAGGTTACGCTGAGACAAAAGGTCTCAGTGTTCAGGCCACAAGAGTTCGATTGGTAAATGGATGATATTTTTTCGAAAATATCATCCACCGATACCTCTGAAGCAGTTTTGAAAGCTATCCACCCTGGTCCCCTCGCGAAATCTTTAGAACAAAACGAGAAACCTACCTTATCGGTTGGATGCAGGCCCTCAGTGCCTTTCAAGACAATGTCGGTGACTGCATCCTTGATATAGGCCACTGGTTCCTTGCCTTGAGGAATAGGTTTTATATTGAACTCTAAAGTACGAGCCTGTACGCCGAAGCGATAATTTTTCTTGACCACGTCTTTAACAATCAAAAATTTCTCCATTATGAATATAATACTCAAATAAATCACACTATCGTCGAATGATAACAAAACAAGCACAACTATATATAGAGAAAACTGAAGGTAATGTCGGTGAGATGTAACGATTGAAATTTTCTAGAATCAGCAATTAAAAAACTCAAAATTATCGACAAATCCAAAATTTCGAAAAAGTCAAAAATTCTCAAAAATCAATATCAACAAAGAAGCGAGCTGTATGCAAACTGCGAAACTGAAAAATAAGCAAAATAGATAATCAGATTATTTCTTACACAGAGAGAGAGTGAGAGAGCAACCGATCACCACGAAGACTGAGCAGGAAATGAAGTTGGATCATCATTGCTATTAGGGTATTCGACACACCTAGGATGAGTTCATTATCGATGAATAGGAGTGGAGGGGGTAGGATGAGCAGCTCTAATCACGTTTGGACGAGTCCATTATTTTGGAGAAAAAGGTAATGCAAACTACGCAGTGCTTCGACACGTGTCAAGGTCATTTTGTGGTAACTGAGCGTATATACCATGTAAACATGATTGTTTTGTATAAGGAACGATATATTATGTGAGAAAATACGAAAATACCCAGATAAAACTGGAAAAGCACTTCTAGCAAAACCGATATCGGTTCTTTTTCTTTCTGAGCGGAAAAAACATCTAATTAGCCTTTCCTTTCAGTAATCATGTTTTGTGGTTTCCGTTCGCTTATTGTATGAGAAAACGTTTTTCAATCTCTCCCAGTTTTCATTCATATTTTGTTGTGAAAACTTTGGCAAAATGAGTGAATGCGAGTGCTTAGTAAATTTAATATACTCACAGAAAATTTTGTCTATATTAACTTTAAATTAGACGCTGTTGAACAGATAAATTCTTATATTTTGATTAGTTTCAAAATAAATAATCAGTTATTCCGGTATGAAGTTACCCTAGGTGACAATTATGACGAAGGTGATGTGTTACAACTTCAATTTTACCGTGACGGTGTGCTTTGCTGGGGATATAATTTTTTCGTGTGTGAAGACATCTTTGAGACTGTGGACGATGATTATTTATTTACTAGTGGACGTATTCAGTACAATATTGTGCCACACCTCTCCACAGCCTATGTTGATAGTTGTTGTGAGGAGTAAAGGTATATATATATACGTTTCAATCTTTTTTTTTTATTGTTTTCAAAATCAGTTCGTTTCCGTACAGGTTAGATACATATTTCTCGATGATTTCCAAAGTTTCGATATCCTTAAAATGAAGGAAATCTATAAATAGACATTTGAGATTATTATATACGCACATTATGCTCGTGTCTTTGACGATTTGAGTTTTCATTGTACAGCTTGCTTTATGACATCCTCAACAGGTAACTTTTCCCTTTCGACTTTATAGTTTATGCTGTGGAGTACTACCGAGATCAACATCATCAAGAGTTTTGGGGGTTAAACAAATGGTACGACCAAGTGGTTCAAACAAGAGCGGTTCAGTGGCTTGAAGTTGATAAAGTCCAGGTAACATCGTAACAGGTATGTGTACTATGTCTTCCGCAACGATCTTATGTTTAAATAATATAATGAAAATTAAAATGTTCTATGTTAGTTTCAAAGTCAGAAAACTTATGATTATAAAATAATGTATAGTATGATTAAGATATACATATGTATATGTTTCAATACCCCGTTTTTAGGGGTTTTACTATTTTATTTCAATTTCATATTTTTATTATTCAAATAAATAATAAATGTTCTCGAAATTAATATTTTGATTTAAATTGTGATTTAAACAAAAAAAAATCACTTGATTTAAATCAGCCCAACCCTGGTGAAAAGTCCATTGTTGTTATGATCCTACTTATTTTTACATTCGCCTTGGCGTTATTTTTCACCGGCGTTTTTCTTTTAGTGTTAAAAGTGTGTGTTTAAAAAAAAAAAAAAGAAAAAAAAGTGTTTTTAACCGCCAGCTTAGTTGCAAAGCAACCCTCGAAAGTCAGAGACTTGTGTGAGTTAAGAAGACGGGGACCTTAGCTTTTTAAGTGTCATACAAAGCACTACTCGGCTGGTAACCGTGGACAGTCCAAAGGATTGATATCTAGGTACCAAGAATGTTGGGTTGGCCACCTATCTCCTCCCGCCCAACGAAACTACCGAAAATTAATTCAGTGCTCGCGCCGGGGATCGAACCCGGACCGCCTGGGCAACAGCCAGCGACTCTACGCTCACGGCCACCAGCCCAGCTGGTATTATTAGTTGCTGTTTTTCTCGCTCTGTTCCATTTCCGTTTTTGTGACGGCTCGGGAGAAAAATGTGACAGTTATATTTCTACTGTTGTGCGACCAGACCACTCTCCAGATGTATTTGTTTCAGCAACTGGTTCATAGTTGTAACTGGCTTTCAACGGTCCGAACTTAGTCACATACACAGGAATTTTGTAAAGATATAGGTAAGTTGGCCTAAATCAACTCGTTTTTATCCCAGGAGTCCACAGCCGAGCCATGTCCCAACCTTTTACAGACACCCTGTATATTTGGAATCAACCAAAAGATAAGTAAAAACTCGATATTTTTCATATATCTATATTTCTTTCCTTCAAAAAATTTTTCAAAACAAATTGTCACCGACAAGCTACTGGATTTTTCTTTTAGACTTTGTTCGCGAAAAATCCTTCTCTCAGAGTACCCACACTCCCCAATCCTTCAATATTTACCCCTAAAGTGGGGTGGTCTAACCGTGGGACACCCTGTATATATAATTTTTAATTTTCAATCAACTCAAACACCCTGTCACTGATGATGTCATGCCATCGCACTCCCGCTACCCCGCTAGAACACAGGCCGCGTTCCAGACACCTACAGACAGGTTTCGAGTTCTTTGACTCACACAATCTTATGTGTTCTATCACGAACATGCTCACTTTTTCGCAAGCTTCGCAACAACATCAACAATCGCCTGTGAATACAGCAGCACCATATCTCCCCGTCCACTCCGTTAAAAGCCTAACGTTGACTCTCTTACGAATGTTCTCCATCGTTTTTCCGAAAACAGCATTGTTCATGAGTTTGAATAGGTTTTTTTCAAACTCATTCTTTGCTTGTTTACGGAGGTTGGTGTTCAGATCAATATATGCTTTGAGCCATGGTGATTGGCGGAATCTGATTATCCAATATTGAAATCATTAGTGTCGTTGTCCAGTCTAGTGGTAATCCTCAACCCAGCTTGAGAAACAAACTAATTTAGAAGATGTCAAAATTGAAAAATAAATGAAAATAGTATCATTGATTATTATTCATTACCAAAATGACCAAAATCAGTATTCCCAATATAGAAAACCCAGGGTGACCAACCCCTAAGTGAAAAGTCCATTTTTTGTTATTCTCATACCTGATGGAAAAAACACCCATCTAAGCCCTTCCCCAAATTTGCTGATTACTAGTATAATCCTTGACATGTATTCTGATTCCTAGTTAAGGAAAACTAAGCAACTTACCAATTTCATTGAAAACAGCTATATCCAGAAATGAACGAGTAGCATCCATCTATACAGTGAGGGTTGCTCCCCAAGTTCTTCGCATATCTCATCGCATTTTTTTTTTTTTATTCGCTTAATCCTCTTCTGACATTCGCGAAGACCTCTTCTTATCTCTTGATCATCATGGTTTGATGTAACGAAGCCCAGTATTGAAACGATGTTCTTCACCAAGTCGGCAAACACTGACATTTTTTCACAACTAGAAAAATAACAACTCTAATAATTGTTGATTCATCCAACACCTTTGAGCTCTGCTATTGAAATCTGCCTGAAAATATCCCATTTTGGCATTTGAGGCTCAATCCTCTACTTTTTTTTTTTTTGTTGTTGCATTTTCGCAAAACCAACTAGTTTTCCATTTATACATACATATATGATCTGAATAATATCATTATTGTGGAAATATTTTCAAAAGGATTAACGATGGGTTTGCTCTTCATTCATCCGAGATTGAAGCAGTGGGGGTTTTAGTGGAGGATGAAAAGAGCTGTCCAAGACTGGGTCCCAACCCCAGTGGCGGATTTTTCCATCTAAACCTTGAAATATTTTCATATTATAATGAACTTTATTTGTACACATACTGAGACCTTGCGTCTCATGCTCTACTGCAGTTTCAGATTACATCTCATTGGTGAAACGGAGGACCAGCTGTTGAAGTATCGGATGCATGATGATGATGAGAGAACAGCAAGCCAGCAGTAGCCAACCATGTCAGATTTATGTACAATTGACCGTTAAACAGAAGACAAGCAAGCGTCGTTGAAAATCATTGCTCAAGTAAGTATGCGCATGGTTTTGCTCTATATGTTGAGAATATAGGTGTCAATTTAATGACCCAGAGGGGAATTTTTTCATTAGGATAATGATCACCAATATTGTCATCGTGACATCAATTTTGTTATTAGATGTCAACAATTGCTAGATGCTATCAGGCCTCAGACACTTTGCTGAGTACCCATTTCATGTTTCAGTTCAGTATTAATAAAAATTAAACGAGATTCAAAGAAATACTATTTATTTCAACTAAAATACCAAAAGACCTCTACACAATCTATGCTCTAATTTTATTTCATCTGCTTTCCTGGAGCTTCCTTCTATCATTCCACCTCTCCTCAGAATGTCGAAGCTGCTGTCATCTCTTGGTGAATACCGAGTACTTTTATGGCCATTCTGAATGTGAGATGAATACTTGACAGGACGCGATTCCTTACTCGGCTTGATCATCTTCAGACATGTTGAATTTGAACGCTTCATAGGTACTTTAACGTCAGCCAGTTGTTCAAGCGCCAAATATTTATTTCTCACAATTTCAGCTAAGTCCACAATTTTTTTATGTCTATCTTCGATTTCATTCTCACAAGGATCATCTGTGATAGCATCATTTTGACTCAACTGCTGACCAATCTCAGAATTCGACTGGCTTTGGGACAATAATTGGTGATCACTATCAATGGAGTTCGACTCATTTCGTTGATCAGTGGTGATCGATTCGTTTTGGGGATTAACCAGGTCGTTCCCTTTGTGCTTTCTCGCCAAATGTTTTTTCATGCTATCCAATCTTGTGAATTTGTCCACACAATAATGACAATTGAAAACTTTTTCGTCATGACTATCCATATGCCGCTTCAATCCATAGGCCCACTTGAATTTCTTGCTGCATTGCTGACAAGCAAACATCTCAAGATGTAATATATTTTTCTTCCTACTATGATGTTAACAGTATGAAGTCAGGACAACAACTGACATCTTTATAAACCCGACACTGACCATACCGTCACACCATTCACACCGCCATTCACACAGCCATGCACACCTCCACACTACCATTCACACCGCCATTCACACAGTCCCACCGCCATTCCCACCGTCACACCGCCATTCACACCGCCACTACGCTATTCACACCGCCATTCACACCGCCACACTGCCATTCGCACCACCACACTGCCATTCACACCGCCATTGACGCCTGTCATACTACCACTTAGCCCTGTCACTCATATAGAGTGACGTTTTTTTTTGTGACGCATGCGCACACCTCTTTCAAAATGATGGCCTATTTGATTCGCGAGAATTTGTACAACACTTGCAACTCACATTATGTTTCAGTTTCACCACTTTCAGTTACTTCCAACCAGCACCGTACAACAGAAGAGGGCCACGACACCATTGAAATAACAAGAAGGGGAATATAAGACATATAGAAGGGCAATGAGGTGTGTTGCTGCCTGTACGAGAAGCCTACGAGTCTCACTGAAGTGTGCTGCTACCTGTGAAAGTACAAGGAGGAGGAGGAGACAGCTTGATGAAGTGTGAAGGGTGGGTTTTTGAAAAACAAAGTAGGTATTTTATTTAGTGCAATAAAATCGTGAGAGTCACTCCTCAAAACGTCTACATACATTTTAATGAACATCGACTATTTATTTGAACAATTTAGTTGAGGTCGGCATTTCCATGCTAATATTATATATCTCGAAAATTGATGCATTTTTCAACACACATGCCTGAACATCATACTGAACACTCGTGACTGAGACAGCATACATGTGACAATTGGAATAAAACAAAATGGTATTTAATCGTTTATTCGTAAAGTGATATAATTCTTGTTAACATTGTTTTCAATTGATGAAGTAATCCATCATTGGGGCAGGATATTCCAAAGACGCTCCAACTGAACGGTTCGGCTTTCACTACCCGTCTAGTATATTCACTATATTTGTAGTACGTATTTCTATCGAAAAAATATATATTTCCATCGATATAACGAAAAGCTGATATTATGCCTGCTGGAATTCCTGGGAAGATGTGACTAAGTGGCCCACGGTTGCTCATGTCTCCATTGTCATCAAATGTAATGTAAGAATCGTTGTTATATAACAAATAAGCCTGTCCACTGTTTGTCTGGAAGACAGCATTAATTTTTGCTTTAGAAGGCAAAGGAAAACGAAAGTTTTGGTGGATTTGAAAATTCGGAAAAGATGCTGCATAATACATGCTATCATTTATAAATGTCACTAGATTACCCACAGAATTTTGGAAAACATGTGAAACTCGAGAAGACTTTAAATCTTCAGGAAGATAATCATCAAGCAGCTCTGGCTGTGGTGGAATTCGCATATCGTTCAAATCGAACTTCCACAAAAATCTATTGTATCCCACGTACATGCGATAATTTTGAAACTGGGGTGCTGTGGCTAGAAACATAAAGTCTGGCACTTGAATGTCGCATAATCTTGTTGGAGTTATCTGAGGCTTTGAGGTTGTGCTAGTAACGTCTACGTTATGGGGTTCATTTGACGACACTGATGAAGCTGTGGTAGAGGTGTGCTGGGATATCGGTTTTTGGGATTCGGTTGTCTGTGTTGTTGAGGTTGTTGTTGGTTGATAGTTTTCAGTTTTCTGCCCATACAAATATTCTATCGCCCTCTTATCATCTATATCGAATGATGCTGGACTTGCTTGATACCAAGGATACATAATAGCTGTATTGACGCCACTGTGCCCCAGCCCAAGAGCATGGCCAATTTCATGAATCAGGACCATCAATAAATTAGTTTGGCCATCAGGAGAAGTACTATTTCCAAGATACCATTTTTCTTCTGCATCAAGATGAATCTCGACACATTTGTTGTTTTCATTTGGGAAATATGCATGAGCTAAAACTTTTCCAGGGCCGTCGAAATTATGTGGACACTTGGAAGTGCCTTGGCAGTCTGCTCGGAAATTGTGATTTTTTCGAATAACAGTTATGGTAATATCAGGTTTCTGTCTGCTAGGGTTTCGCACATTTTCGAACTTTAAATTTGATAGCTCCTCCCACCTATCGAATGCCATCTTGGCTGTATCACGATGCACCTTTTTAGCTTGAGGAAAATACCAGTGTAACTTGGTTTTGTTCCATTTCGAATGTATCATGAAATTATTTTCTCCTACAGAACAACGCGGACTATTCAGCAGTCGTAGAGTTTCGTTATTCAGCGATCCACTCACAGGGAGATTGTATGTCTCTTGAAATGTCATTAATGCTGATTCTATATCGGTGACAGCATTATCCGTTGTATTTATGTAGCCGAAACGCTTCAAAAAGGCACCTGCATATTCTATCGTATCATTGCCAGTAGCGGAAACTGACGCGATGATTGAAAGCAACAGCAGCACATGCTCACTCTTCAACATCTTGATTGGTACTGATCAATAGGGAGACGAACATGATTATTATGCTCCTTCTGATCTTCTCCGAACTGTAAATGCCAATGTTATACAGGGTGGCTCGAAAAGAAATACCTTTTTTCAGTGGGGCACCATATGTATAATATTCCTAAGTGTTGATTATCCCTGGCAATATTAACATGTCAACATGACATAGAGGTCTTGATCATTCAGTGGCACTATATTATTATATATTGCTGTACGAGTTAAAACATACCATAGGAAGAATAAATAAATTTGCTATACCGAATGTCTGAAATGGAACATAACCTCAAAGAGCTTTGTCTAGTATTGATGTATGATAGCGTTTTTTTTTTGGTCATCTGTCAAATGTAATACGTCAGCTGTCTAATCCCGCAAAAGTGGGTGAGGCGTCCAGTATATTTTTTCTTTGATTGCTATCCAACTCAAACGCCCTGTATATATCATGTTATAGCGGGTAGCCTTTATATGTAGGTCGGAGAGGTATAACGCCTTTTGGGTTCACCCTATATTTTTTTCCCAACTATTACCCAACTCAAGTACCCTGTATATAGCCGTTGACGCCCTGTATATATCATGTTATAGCGGGTAGCCTTTTATATGTAGGTCGGAGAGGTATAACGCCTTTTTTGGGTTCACCCTATATTTTTTTTTCCCAACTATTACCCAACTCAAACACCCTGTATATAACCGTTGTTGAAAAATGGAATAAAATGCGCGCCGTTATCTCTAGAACGGATCTATCGCAGTCCAACCGATGATGACGACCCGTTCGCTGGGCCGCGAGTAGCTAGCCGAGTCAGACCGGCCTGTGATTGGTCGGCCGAGTCACGTGGTTTGGAGAAAAGTGGAGGGGAGGGGCTGGACTGGAGTAACGCGACCACTACTCAACTACTTTAAATAATAACAATAGTATCATTAGGAATAATAACAATAATACAAAAAACATGGATTGGTTCATCAGGAACTCTATTGAGAACATTTTCTATACAAAAGAGCTCGAAACTATCAGTGAATTAAATGACACGATAAATATCGAAGATCCAAACTCAAGTAAATTCTCAGTATGTTGTCTGAACATCAGAAGTATTCACAAAAATTTTAATGAACTGGAAATACTCCTATCTCAGATGGACACTACCCCCAGCTGCATTGTATTGTCGGAAACCTGGGAAATAAAAAATAAGGAATTATATCATATTGCAAATTACGATATGATTCATACGGATAACCGCATCAACCAGAATGATGGAGTTGCTGTATATCTCAGAAAAGGAATACTTCAATCATATTCTAATATCAAAATCGGGCCAACCAATGCGCTAGTCATAAATATTGAATTCAACAAAATGCAGATCAAATTAATTGCCAGCTACAGGTCCCCATCTACAAATCCATCAGAATTTACGGAAACTCTGCAAGAACTTCTAAATAACCTGAACTATAACAAACCCGACTATATCTATATAATGGGAGATTTTAATATAAATATTCTCGAGAGTAGTAATGAATCGGAAGAGTACTTGAACATCTTGCAAGAAAAGGGTTTTATATCTCTGATAAACAAACCAACTAGAGTAACTGCAACATCAAAGTCTTGTCTGGACCATATGTTTGTGAGAGGTAAAGATAAAAATTATGAATTGAACAACTACTCACTGATTCTTAAATCCCTAATAACTGATCACTACCCGACCTTTGCAATAACAAATAGTACTAAGAATACTCGAAATTACGAAATTAACAAATTAACTTACAGAAGAACAAATGAAACAGAAGTAGTAAACGCGATTAAACAAATAAACTGGGATAACATTACAAACATCGATGATCCAGAAATTGCTTTTGAAATATTTCTGGGCATAATAAAAAAGATTGTAAATGACGCGACACAAATCATTGCACTAAAATATAAAAAAAAGAAAAAGCAATGGATCACCCATGGATTGGTTACTTCTATTAAAACTCGCGATAGGCTCCATCGAATGCACGTAGCTCAACCAAATAGTGCTGAAGCTAGAAATAACTATATTAACTATCGAAACAAACTCAATAAACTAATAAAAAAAGCAAAAAGTGATTACTTCAAAAACGAGATTGAAAAAAACATAGGATCTGCAAAGCATATGTGGAAAGTCGTTAATGATTTCACCAACAACTATAAAGAGAAAAATTGCAAAATTGAAAAAATTATTCTCGAAGATGGAACAGAAATAACTAAGCCAGAGGATATCGCTAATAGTATGACAGATTACTTCTCAGAGATCGGTCCTAAGCTATCTTCAAAGATAAAAATACCTAATTATTATGATAAAGTTGAAAATAATCAGCAAATGAACTCCATTTACTTACGACCTACCTCGCTTGAAGAAATTAAAACCGAAATAATGAAATTAAAGAACAATAAGTCACCTGGTCCAGATGGAATCAGAAATGAATTGATTAAATTAATTGGTGAATATATATCTGAACCACTATGCCATATCTTCAATAAATGTATATCAAAAGGAATCGTACCTCAATCCTTCAAAGAAGCATTCATAACACCTATACATAAAAGTGGTATAAAAACTAGCATGTCAAACTACAGACCAATTTCGCTAACGTCGGCTATTTCTAAATTATTTGAGAGAATAATAAAGTGTCGCCTTATGGATTACCTTGAACAAAATCAAATAATTTCTGATAGACAGTACGGATTCAGAGAAAATCGGAGTACCCAAGATGCTTTAGCATATGTAACTTCGCTGTTGTACAAAGCTGTTGATAATAAGAAGGCATGCCTTGGTGTCTTTGTCGATTTAGCAAAGGCATTTGATACTGTTAGTCACGAGATTTTGATGGAGAAACTTGAACACATAGGCATAAGAGGTATTCCATTAAAGCTCCTCAAGAGTTTTCTGAGTGATAGACAACAGATGGTTAAGTTAGATAATATAGTGAGTAGTCCAAGAACGGTTTCCTGTGGAGTACCACAGGGAACTGTTCTTGGACCTGTGCTATTTATAATATATCTGAACTCATTACTTACCTCGGAAACCCAAGGTGTGATTGTCTCCTTCGCTGACGACACAGTTATATTATATGAGGCGGATTCATGGACAGAAGTAAAAGAAAAAGCCCAACAAGACCTAGAAAAAATAAGTAAATGGTTCAAAGTAAATCTGTTGACTGTGAACGTAACTAAAACCAATATCCTACCCTTTACCTCATATGAAAATAATCTACCGCCTTACAACTATATAGTTTTTGATGGACAGAATGTTACTATTGCAACCAGAGCAAAATACCTTGGTATAACAATCGACTCGTTCTTAAGATGGGACGGTCACGTTGACAACCTAAAAAAAAAGATGCGTTCACTACTATACAAATTCTATCAGTGTCGATATATACTTCCTCTCAAAAACCTTAAAATCATTTATTTTGCTATTGCTGAGTCCCTCATAAGCTATGGAATAATTGGGTGGGGGGGAGTTCGAAAGACCATACTGGAACCTCTACAAATCCTGCAAAAAAGAATTCTCAAAATTATAACTTTTAAACCTGCATTATATCAATCTGACCAACTATACAAAGATTTAAGAATACTAGATGTGAGACAAATCTATGTGAAATCGGTTCTGATGTTCACATTCTCGAATAAATCAACTTACCTCACCAAACCGAACCACTCATATAACACGCGCAGTATGAAGATGAAAAATGTTTCCTTACCTAAAGCAAACAAAGCATTAGGGCAGCGGTCTCTCTTCTATACTGCTCCAAGATTCTATAACCTCCTCCCTGAATCTATCAGAAATATAAAATCCAAACTTGGTTTCAAAAGAAATATGAAAGACTGGATCCTCGAACAAGAGAGAACATTTTTCAATACAGTCGTTGAATGAATCAATCCTATCATGCAAAACTTTTTATGTTAAAGTCAATTAAATGCATACTTACACTTACCCTACTTACTTTGAATACTATTATATTAGAGACTTTATTACTACACTTTCTCCTCAGTCGATTTATCCATTTCTGAATGTGCTACTAACCTTAGATTAATAATCTAAACTAATATAATATACTTCCTCAAATATATTCTTGTCATTAGAAATAATATAATTATAGTCCATTATATGTCTAATACTCACTCACAAAATTGAAGTCTATTAAATAATCAAAGAAATCTTATCCATAGACAGTCCTCGTGAAGGACTAAATGGTGTTTCTGTTTATTTTCATAGGCAAAAATTTGTAAAACATGTATTATTTCCACTTATGTGAATAAACTTCTATTCTATTCTATTCTATTCTAAATTTGAAAGAACAAACACATATCTATTACACACATCTATCAACGGCATTTCCATGGATTGCCGGCAGTTTAGCGACAGCCTTCAGAATAATATTTTATTTCAAAGGACTTCTCTAAATATTTTATGATTATGAAATATCTTCATAGCTTGTAAATATATGATTTTTGTTAGTTTTCAATTGTCTTCCTTGAATAATTTATGCACAAATAACTACTCATTCTCTCCACACCATCAGAGTTTGCTCAAATATCTGGCAATGTTCTTTCCACAGCATTATAATGATGGGAAATGGCACTAACATGGATCATTGTACAATTTTGTGAGGAAAATTCTGTGGAGGCAGTGCCTACCACATGGCTAGTAGGGAGCGATTATTGTTATTGGCCTCCTTTTACTCAAGACAAGGTACTTCAGGCCATTGAAAGACATGACCTAGAGAACACCTGTTGGCCACTTCATAGGGTGGAGATATTCAGGTGTACTAGAGTCTAGCCATAGCACCAGTGCGAGAATATTGCGCCTGGTGCGCAGGTCGCTGGGCGCGAGAAATTGCAGCGAAACAAAAATAAATAAGTCATTGTGAAATGATATTGCGCGTCGCTCGCTGCTCGCTGGGCGCGAGAAATTGCAGCGAAACAAAAACAAATAAGTCATTGTTGTGAAATGATACAATTAGACAACTGCTTTCCTAGTTGATACCATGTTACAGGGTGATCCCTAGAATCGTGACACACCTCAAATCAATTTATTCAAATTGAATTAACAATGTACTGTTTATAATTATTACATATTTATATCCCCAGATAGCACGAATATTCTCAGAATATTCTTACAAGCTGCGAAAATGTCATCTCCTAGAATAATATTCTGGAGAATATGCATAGAAAGTTCTCAGTATGTTGCGAATATTTATGGAATGTTCCATGCGAATATTCTGATAGTATTACATGAAAGTACATTCCTAGAAGCTCCTGGGATATAATATTCCAGAATGTTCATTAAATAATATTTTCAGAATATTGTGAACATTCATGGAATACTTTGCGAATATACTAATGATATTCTGAAAATATGTTCCAATGAGCTTCTGAAATGGAATATTCTAGAATGACAATGTTCAAATATACTTATTTCAGAATATTCTAACATAATGTCCTTAAAATGATCATAAAATATTTTCATCCTGCAACGAATATTCTATGAACATTCAATTTGACATAGATACACAAGAATATTCTTTTCGAATATTCTGAGAATATACAGAATCGTATCAAATTATGAAATTGATGTTATTATTCATGTATTGATATACAAAGTGTTCCCCTTACCAAACCCATTATTATAATGGTTGTATGCCACTAAGTGTTGAGATCTTCCCATTCATATCATTCATTAAAAAGGTCTGTAGCTCAGTGGTTAAGGTGACAGGTAAATAACTAACCCTTCTCGCCTCGCTTCTCGCGCTCGGCGAGCGAGCGAGCAAGCAATGAAATTTTCTGTTTCTCGTGCCCAGCGACCTGCGCACCAGGCGCAATATTCTCGCACTGGTGCTATGGCTAGACTCTACTTTCAGGTGTGGAACATATGGTGAGTTGATTTCAATAATTTCATTCATTTTTATTCTGGTAAACAATTCTTATCTCGATTCTAATTTTCAGCCATTTCCAGAAAATATATGACAAAACAAACTGCTGGTGTGTTACTTTTTAGTGATTATAAACATTCATATATACAGTATGTCTGAAAAAGTTAGCAACAAATGGAGAATTATCATTTTCATGAAAAAAATTTCATGCTTCATGAAAAGTTCAGACAGGCCCAAAACTGAGAATGCAAAAAATATCATATATCAATTTTTTCAGTCGCAATGGCAGTATATGAAAAAATATGAGTAAATTACCTTCATTTTTGATAGTGTTGAAAAGAATTTCTATATATATATATCCTTGATTCAGATGTGAAAATAGATCTCCTCAAAAGGTCTGTGAAACGTCTTCACTTTGACCCTGTATGGTGGATTATGAGAGCATGTTCTGGACATTATTTGCATGTAGAAAACGGTAACAGGTGGACGTCCTAGAGACGTCTTGCAGCTGCCTCTCGACATCATAAGTAAATTATTCAGTACGTCCTCAGAAAGCTCCTGAGACGTCTTCAGGACGTCTCTGGATGATATTATCGCGATGTTCTGAGACGTCATTTGCATGAAGAAGATGGTAACAGATGGACGTCCTAGAGACGTCTTGCGGATGCCTCTCGACATCCTAAGTACATCATTCAGTCCTTTCTCAGAAAGCTCCTGAGACGTCTTCTGGACGTCTCTGGAGGATATCATTAGGATGTTCTGAGACGTCATTTGCATGTAGAAAATGGAAACAGGTGGACGTCCTAGGGACGACTTGCGGATGACTCTCGACATCCTGAGTGCATTATTATGACGTCCTTAGAAGGTCATCAAAACGTCTCTGTGCTATCTGGGTACTATCCATCAACATCAAACATCATCACTGACGCAAGTGACGAATGTTCGTGCGATGAATTGGAAGTATCCAAAATTATGGAAAAAACATCTGACAAGAGCAAGTATTGAAGATTATACTGAAAAACATATCTGCACCTAAGAATCTATCTGCACATGATCATATAAAGCAGAGTACAACCAATTGTTCACGCTCTTACCCAAGGAGAATGTCTTCCAATGAAATGAATAAAAATTCTAAAAAGTCTTGCTTCGAATAACACGATGTTGAAAATTATTATTCGGACGATAGTGAGGCCATTCAGATGACGTGTTCGACTAGAAGCAGCAAAACAGATGAACGAATACATAATAAGAGATACTGCTGTCTCATTTGTCAGAAAATTGTAATCAATTTAATCCATCCTCTAACCAGTATTCATCCTAATGAATTTGCTGTAGCGAAAATCCTGGCAACGCCTAAAAATTCTAGAAAGAGAAGACTTGAGATCGCCAAAATAAGTCGCGAAGGGAATTTCTATGACAATTGTGAAGTTATTCAAACCAAGCATGACGAGCTGAAAAACTGAAAAAAGAAAATAAACATATATCGACTATGGTTCATGCCCGGATTGTTCGGACTTCATGCTCAAAACTAATATTAGTGCCTATATAAAGATATTATAATGCAGATAAAGAGAAAAACGAATTAGAAAACCCATCAGTGAGAGTGAGTCGCTATTAGCTGGTATTTTCGAAAGTAATGTGTCAGCAGAATTCACCAATCATATCATTGGCAAAATGAGAACACACGAAATCATGAAAGTTTTCCGTGAAGATGATCTGAATATCAAGCTAGGAACTATGATGTTTGAGAAGTACCATAGTAGTCAGGCAGAACTAATCAGACAAACTATGAGACAAATGGGTAAATTGTTGTTGGAACTGCGTCATAGAAAGAGACACATCAAGACATTGGAAGAAGCCGTGCAGCTTGCAAACTTCGACATTGTTGTGTTAGCTGTTAAAAAACTATGTTCTTCTTGTCTATCCAAAACGAGTACACCCCAATTTGGCATACCATCTTTGGTCCTCAAACTTGGTCATTCACTGAGAAAATGTGCTAACATAGAAAGATGCATTGCTCTTAGAAATGGCAAAAGCCATATCAACAAGATAATGGAATCATTCTCATCTTTAATGGACATCGAATGGAATATAGGATCCAATGCTCTCAATACATTATACCAGAGACAACCGAATTGTACACAGTTGTTGCCAATCACAAGCGATTTGATTAAGTTGAATGAATATTCAAAATCAGGAATTGAGAACAATTTGAGAGAAATCCATAAAACGATGCAACAAACGTTATCAACTTGGACGAGCTCAGTCACTCTAGCCCGCGATCGGTGTCCGCGTTAGATTCTATCTAACATTTTCAAATAAACGCGCATTATCTCCAAACTGTGAGATATATTCCAAGGCCGTTCTTGCTATTTCTCCCCCATCGTGTCCTAGACCAAGCCCCATCTTCGATTCAACTAGCACGCATTCTTTCATTTAACAGTATGTCATCGTATCAGAACGCGTGCGAATGTTAGATGGAATCTAACAAGTCACTGAGTGCGTTTGTCTGAACTGAACTATATGTTAGGTGAAATCTAATAGAGATACCAGTAAGTTACGTAGTTTAATTTCAATCGGACAAGCTATCTGAATTCAGTTAAGTATTCCAATTATTATTTACTGTGTTTGCCAAAAAATGTCTTATGAAGCTGAGCAACAACGTTTGCAAGCACTTTGGGAATCTATAGAAGAAGAACGATATGATGCAGATGATCAATCAGGAGAATCTCATCTATCACCTACTAGTTCGAAAGATGGAGAAGCTGCGTCTGAGCATAGTGACCATGAAACAGCCACTGAACAATCACCAAAGTCCGATGATGATGATGAAGAAGATACCTTCGATATATGTCAGAGTACTGCTGAAAACAATCCTTCATAGATTGGTAAAGATGGAACTGATTGGTTAGCTCATAAGGTGAGGAAACAATCAGGTAGAACTGCACGTCAAAATATAATCACGCAGTTGCCTGGTGTGAAAAATGTTGCAAAAAATGCGAAAACCGTAATAGATACTTGGGATCTTCTCTTTCCTAATGAGATATTAGAATATATTACACTTTGTACGAATAAACAAATTGATCGAATGAGACCCTCTTATAAGCACGAGAAGCATTGTTTGAATACTGATTCATCAGAATTGAAGGCAGTATTAGGACTTCTTTACCTAGCCGGTGTGAGAAGAGCTCAACACCTGAATACCTGTAACATCAACACAAATGGAACAGCTCCAGAATATTTTGCCGCTACATTATCGCAGCAGCGTTTTCATTTTTTGCTGGAAGCTAACTGGTTTGATTATAAAGAAACAAGAGAGGATAGAGCTGAAACAGATAACCTAGCTGCAGTGCGATATGTACTAGATTGGTTCACCGAGAAATGTGTACAGCACTATAGCGTTGGTTCATACATTACTATAGATGAGATGCTCGATGGGTTTAGGGAAAGGTGCAAGTTCCGGCGATACATTGCGAATAAACCTGCAAAATATGGAATAAAAATGTATGCAACTGTCGATCCAAGAATGTTTTATATACGCAATCTTGATGTTTACGTCTTCTTAGACACTGCAGTGGTACAGGTAGGAATGTCACTACCGACAATTATTTCACTTCCATACCACTCGCTAACGATTTATTGAAGGATCACCGCCTCTCTCTAGTATGTACTTCACGGAAGAATGAACCTGAAATACCCCCAATATTTTTGAAAACAAAAATTCGCCAGGTACATAGCACTATGTTTGCGTGGGCTGTGGAACCTAGGAAATGCATGCTTGTTGCTTATATTCCTAAAAAGAACAAGAATGTCCTAATGTTGTTTACATTTCATGAAGATGCCGAAATTGACCCAGAGACTCGAGATCAGAAGAAGCCATCGATTATCACATTCTACAACCTCACCAAAGAAGCGGTTGATGTTGTGGACCGTATGAAGACTGAGTACTGTGTAACACGAGTGAGCAATTGTTGGCCGCTAACGTTGTTCTGTTCATTTCTACTAACACAAATGACAAAATAGCTAGAAGGTTGTATTTATATGAGTTAGCAAAGCAACTAACAAAACCCCACATTATGTGAAGATCCAGTTTGAGGAGTTTATCTGTTCTTTTGCAACAGAAAATCAAGGATGTGCTGAATGATCAGACACCAGATGCAGTACCACAAGCACATGAAGACCATGTACCCACAGCACAACAAGGAAATGTGAAACCAAGATGCTCCTTCTGTCCGAAGAGGAAGAACCGTTTCACAAAATACTCTTGTGATACATGTCACAAACCCATTTGCGGGGAGCAAACAGTTAAAACTGTATTGATGTGTGCCAACTGTATCGAACATGAATGGATGTTAGTTTCGAAAATTTTTCTGAAGGATAATAATTTCTCATTTATTTTATTTCTGTGAGTCACTTTGTGTTTTTATTTCTTTTTTTAATAAATATTTATGGATATCTTCGTACTAATATCAGAAAATGAATAAATACCATCTTGAATCATAAATACTTCAATAAGTCAATGATCTGGGTGAATCTCCGTAAAATCCGACAGGTTAGATAACATCTAACATGTCACCGATAGTGTGATTCTAGAGGTCGTCACCGATCGCAGGCTAGTATTGGGTAGAGTGGTCATTTCAATAAAACAAGGTCTAGCGAAACTGCCCGGATGACAGGAGAGCATTATACGATGAGGCCTCTTTGGGCTGAACAGTCCAGACGGAAACTGAAAAAGTCTCTGACTGGCTTCGAGAAAGAACCCGCCGAAAAAATGTGCATGGTGGGAATACCCGGAAAAAGGGGCGAAAAGGTTCCAGTTTCATTAACTCCTACGTGAGGCAGGCGATTGATTTGTTGATTCAGACGCGCAATATAGTTGGAGTTTCTAAGAATAATCCTTATTCATTTGCCAAAAGTGGGACCAATTTGGAATATATGGGAGGGCATGAATGTCTGCGGAAATGTTGTCCGAGAAAGCCAGCAATAGACTACGGGTAAAAACGACAGTTTTAACCGAACGTTCCAAACTGTACGTGCAAAACGGATAGTGTATGCCTGAGAACGGACAGTCTTACCCGACGAGTAAAAAGATTGCCACTGCTTGAAATTTTACCCGAACCGTTTTGCAGGTTTCGACAAGTCCGTAGTGTATGTTAATGAGACGGTTTTGCGTGTCAGTTGGTTACAGTGGTGTCGAAATGGATTTACGTCAAATGAATAAAGAGTTTTTAATGGAATTCATAGAACTTTATAGAAGCCATCCGTGTTTATGGCAAATTAAATCAAGCGAATATAGTGACCGCGTCAAAAAAAATAAAGCCTATGAAGAAATGGTCGTAAAACTGCAAGAAGTCGAGCCATCTGCAACTAAAAAAACGGTGGTGAAGAAATTAGATTCTATGCGTGGATGTTTCCGTAAAGAAGCGAAAAAAGTGAAAGCATCGAAGACTACAGGAACAGGTGCTGATGATGTCTATGTACCTCATTTATGGTACTACGAACACCTCCTCTTTTTAAGCGATCAAGAAATAGCTAGGGACAGTATTTCAAACATGACTGAATCTACTGAGAAGATGCAGAGGAGTACTTCAAGGCAATCGCAGGTGAGTGTACCTACAGGGTGATTCAAATTTGAGCATAAACATGGGGGTTGTTTGGGGTGATCCCTATGCTCAAATTGTAATGAGTATATTAAAAAAAGTCGATAATGTAATAATATATATTTTTACATTCATTGTTAATACAGGAAGTGCATTAATGGGATTTGTTTCTCTATTTGTTAATCACACGAATCGATGTTGCCAGGAAACAGAACCTTCGTTATTGAAGTATTTGACATATTCTTCACGAACACGTTTTGCATCCTGCGAAGCATTTCTCGAGCGTCCAATATTAAAATCTGTCAAAGTATTAGGTGGGGGTCGTAGACCTACTTCGAGATCTCCTGTCTGTGTATGTTCAATATCAAAACATGGTGATGGGGAATAAGTACTTGCGCAGTGTCGCCTTAAGAAATTGTGAAGCACACAACAAGCCATTACAACTTTTTCAGTATTTTCCAAGTTCAAAGGTATGGCTACATGAAACACTCTAAACCGTGCTGCCATTATTCCGAATACATTTTCTATAATTCGGCGAGCTCGAGATAGTCGGTAATTGAAAATTCTTGTATGTGGGGTTAACGTCTTTTGACTATACGGTTTTAAAAAATCTTTTCTTAGGCTGAAAGCTTCATCTCCAATGAATACAAATGGGAGTGGAGTTGTCCCACGTATTGGAATCGTAGAGGGCGGCAGATGAAGTGTACCATTTCTGAGTTTCTCATAAAATAATGTATTTTCGATTACTCCTCCATCCGATACTCTACCATTTACACCAAAGTTCACCATGATCAACTCATAATCTGCATTTGCTATGGCTAACAGCACTAGACTATTAAATCCTTTATAATTCCAAAAGTACGACCCACTATTGTAGGGGGCTGTGATTTGTACATGTTTTCCATCAACGGCTCCTAAGCAATTTGGGAAATTCCATTTCTCTTCAAATTTGTTTGCAATAGCTTTCCACTCCTCCTGCGTTTTTGGAAACTGCAACAAACACCCAATTATGCGATATACAGTGAGTGATATAACAAATAAGACCTTAGGTCTTGGTTTTGTTGAAACACGTGTCACACTATCCTGAATTTGGCTACATCATTATTGAATTCTCTGTTATTGAGAATGAATATTTGTTAGAAACCAACTATCAGAAGTTGCCCTTAATCTGAATCTATCAATACCTTCTACAATATAGGACTGTTTTTAACATTCTGCAAACATATAGCTATAGCGTATTGTCTTTTTCCAGGTTGATTCAGATATTGATGCAGACTCATCACATGACTCAACTCCTGCTGATACGGCAATTGAAGAAGTTGGGGACCATACAAGACCTCTTCCAAGAACTTCATTTGCCCGTCGAGGAGCTGTACCGGTAACGATTCCTAATACGAAGAAAGTGAAAAAGACAAAACATGATGACATCATGAAACAACTGGAAGTTGAACTGAATAAACCTGAAGACGACGATGACATTATAGGACGAAACATTGCAAATAAACTTCGGAGGCTGCCTGCTGAAATCAAAATCGTTACCGAAAAACTAATAATGGACGTGTTATATGAAGCTTTCTTGGGAAATATAAATAAATTTACAAGAATAACTTTCAATAACCACAATGCTGCTGTTCTTGAAAATCGATCATCAGGGAGCTCATCCTTGGGAACCTATGGTACCCACTTCCCACCGGTCGTTCCTCAGGACTCTAGCGATTGGCCAGTAATGACTTCTGATACTGATTCACGCACATACTATGTAAACTTTGGCTCCCGTGTCCATAACAATGAGTATTAATTAAATTGTTTCCATGTTTCTGAATGCAGTATATATGTTCATTTGTTCTATCTTATTAAAACTATTCGAACTTATCTAATATAATTTTAATTTGTTTTTTTACCTTGAGATACTCTGCTTTCAACACTGTATAAATTGCCATACATGTTTCTGGTATAATGTGACCCAATGCTTGCGCCGATATAATTGAAGAGAATTTCAGGTCTTCGTAGCTTCTTCCCGTTGCAATGTAACGTAATGTAACAGTGAGTCGTTCATGTGGAGTTATTGCTTTTCTCAAATGAGTATCCTGTTTAATAATCAGTGGTGTTACTAACTTCAACAGATAAAGATACGTTTCCTCGTCCATTCTCAGATAATTGAACCAATCTTCCGGCTCCAATCTTAATTCGTTCAATAAATTTGTATGGGACAATTCATTTCTTCTCAACAACCATTCTTTGCACCACGTTTTACGAATTTTTCTCTTTTTGGCAGTGGCAAGTGCCGCCAATGCTAAAATGCGCACCCTTCTTTTCATCTTCAACACAACTTTCGTTCACATGCTCGGAACACCAACTAGCACTTTTCACATGTAGTGTATGTGCTCCATCGTTGTACGTATTTACCCGTACATTCTTACCTGAACGGGTAAAACTGCCGAACAAGAACGAAGTCTATGGAGGCCTTGATTTAAAAGCTCCGGAGAACATCACTGGATCCAAACTGGGGAGATATGTGGCAACGGTAACCCAAATAATGAATCTCTCGGAAAATAAATTGATTAGCCAGGCACTTGGGACATGACATTCGTTTGCATCGCGATTATTATTGGTTACATGAGAGTTCGGTTGAACTCACAAAAATCAGTAGACTATTAATAGCTGTAGATTTTGGCGAGGCTAACAAATTCGCAGGAAATAAGCTTGACGAAATACAATTATCAAGTGAGTTTCGATTTTACCAATTGTTATTTTTTCCAGAAGTTGCTGTCACCAGATCACACATGTCTTGTTGGATATCCTTTTGGAATGGCACCCAGACTGCAAGACCCCATTTTGAAAAATATGCAGTATGTCTCACTAGGTTGAAACCGTATGAAAAACAACTTTCTTATTGTTCATTCTAGGAAAAAAAATAATGTTCATAGAAATTTCTCATATCTGGAATACAATCATCAGATATCAAATTTGTTCAGAAAATGTGGATTGTACCCAAGAGTAAAGTGCCTTCATATTTGAAACACCACGTATATGACTGAAAACAATTGATATCTGATGATTTTATTCCAGATTTTAGAACATCCAGAACTATTTCCCTAAAATGAATGATTAAAAAGTTTTCCATATGGTTTCAATTTTAACGATACAATCGTTACATTTATATTGAATATTTTATTATTATCATTATCATCCATCTATGTTCAATGATTAGAAAATCAGATTCCGTAGAATTTCAGAAAACATCTAGCATTCAGCGTTCAATAGCCAAAGCTATCTGAGATGCATATTGCCTGATTCGGGATCTATATTATCATAAGTTTCACGTTCACGACAAAATCGATAGAGGTCGATATATTCGGAACATCTTAGAAACGACATGAGCTGGAGTACCTCCTTCTTCTGAAATCGACAGCCGAAGCGATAACTTCGTCCTTAAAATTTTGGAATACATCAAAATTACCTTGATAGCTTACAGCCACCCAATATGAATGAGGAAATCAGATCAGTGTTGCCACATCAAATTCAGACAAATGATAAGTTTTCATCTAGCTTACAAGAACAAATGGGAGCAGGGTTGACAGCAATTGGCCAGATTTTGAATTCTAAAATCATCGAACCGGATTCTCCGGTTACATTAGACGATGAGAGGATACAAAAACTGGCTGACGCTGCATAGTTATTTGCAGCTACTTACCAAACGATTTCTGTTAAAAGAAAATTCGAGGTGCATCCATTTATTAACGAGGAAAGTAGAAATGCTGCACATAAAAGTGCAATCGATGAATTTCTCTTTGGATCAGGCTTCATGGAAAAACTGAAATTGTGTCAGACAGTACGAAAAGCAGCAGATGAAATAAAAAAAAAACCAGGAAAATCACATATCCTATTCCGGGCCCTTCAGGGTTACAGACGCCTCATTTAAACTCCAAGCGTCCTCAGTAGAAGAAACGGATGAAGGAGAGTGGCCAATCATCGTCGAGAGATCACCAAACGTGGAGAACACCAAGCCGGAAACGAGATCAGAGTCACTCCCACTACCGCTTAAAGCACAGGAGCTCCAGATCCCGCAAATAGAGGTAAATATGCTCATTCCAGTAGATCACTTCAAATTGGAAGATCACAGAACAGCTAGTAGACTTAGTTTCAGAGATTATTTTTCGACAAAATTAGATTTGAAAGACGCTTATTTTCTTCTACCTATTCATGAACGTTATAGAAAATACCTTAGATTTGAATTCCAAAATACACTTTATAAATTCAACGCTCTACCATTTGGCCTCAACATAGCTTCTTACTTATTTACGAAATTACTTGAGTCAGGATGTCAAATACTCGGGAGAATTAGTTGTGAGATTAGTTATATATCTGGATGATATATTGATTATTGGCAAAACTTATTGCGAGTGCAAAAAATTCACAGAAATAACCAGAGAGCTACTACAATCGTTAGGTTTTTTGATAAATTATAGAAAAAGTTCACTGGTACCTGCTAATGCAATTGAATTCTTAGGATTCCTTTTCAACACTTATTCAATGAATATCAAGTTACCAGATAAAACAGTTGAATTGATAAAACAGTGGATTAACAGATTTGAAGGTATGAAGACTTGTAAAATCAGAGACTTTGCATCACTTGAGGGGAAATTAGTCTCAATTGCCCCAGAATTTTAATACGGCTTCATATCAAACCTTTCAAAATTGTAAAACAAGAAAGATTAGGATACCATGGCATGAATTTTGACGAAAGAATGAAAATTCCTTCTCTATTAGAAGAGGAATTCTCTTAATGGCTGGAGAACGTGACAAACTCCGGTCGAACATTTATTACAGAACCATACTCATTAGAGATTTATTCAGACTCTTCAAAATCGGGATGGCGTGCCCATACAAAAAATACTGAAACAATGGGGTTTTGGAGGTTAAAAGGAAAAGGAAACACATAAATTACTTGAAATTATTGGCGGCACTTAACGGCCTAGAATCTCTAGCTAAAAATCAAAGAGACTGTAATATATTGCTTCGTATTGATAATATAACTGCGATAGCATGCATCAATGAGATAGGTAGTGTAAAACATAGAAATCTTAATAAAGTTGCTAGAGATATTTGGAACTGGTGTGAATTCAGGAATACTTATGTGTTTGCTTCTTATATAAATACCTCATATAACGTAAGGGCAGATATTTTGTCAAGGTCAAAATTCGAAAACGTAGAATTTGAACTAAGTGTCAGTGCCTTTCAGAAAATTGTAGACCGATATGGGGAACCAGAGATAGATCTTTTTGCATCCAGAAGTAATGCAAAGTGCTCTAGATTCGTCTCTTGGTATCCTAACCCACATTGTCTAGCAGTGGATGCTTTCACAATAGATTGGCAAGGGCAATATTTTTATGCTTTTCCACCGTTTTCACTGATAAGCAGAGTATTACAAAAAATACGGGAAGACAGGGCTTCAGGCATTCTTGTAGTACCTTATTGGTCCACTCAACCGTGTTACCCCACATTTCTTGATTTTTTGTTAGAAGAACCATTGATTTTTAATCCAAATGGAAAATTACTGTATTCCCCTTTCAGAAAGCCACATCCACTGCACAAGACCCTTTCCCTGGTGGCAGGAAAATTGTGTTGGAGGCACTGAAGTTGAGGAGACTTCCAGAATCGACTATTCCCGTAATGTTCAGAAGTATTTCAGAAAAAACGTTAAAGCAATACACCACTGTTTATAAGAAATGGTGGAACTACTGTGCTGAAAGGAAGTATAATTCATTGGAGTATTCATTGAATAACATTTTAGATTTTTTGCTATAAATTTCTGAATAGTGGACTTTCACATGCGTCACTAAATACCTCAAGGTCAGGTTTGGCATTGATATTCAATATAAAATCGGATGATGAAAAAATAATGAATCGTTTTCTGAAGGGGGCATACAATGAAAACCCTTCAACTCCCAGATACTCTACCACATGGGATCCGAGTAAGATCTCAGATTATCTAGAAAACCTTCATCCTTTAGAATCACTATCATTGACAGAATCATCTCAGAAACTAACTTTTCTATTAGCACTCGCTTCAGCTCATCGAATGCAAACTTTAACGGAAATTGAATTGAAAAATATCACACAGTTACAAGAGGGTCTGGAAATAAAAATTTCATCAACCATAAAAACATCGGGACTCAATCAGAGTCAACCTGTGCTTATTTTTTCATATTTCAGAGAAAATCGAAAACAATGTGTAGCATCCATACTGAGTTATTACATCGAGCCTAAAAAGGGTTTCAGATTCGATGATACTCTAATTTATCATATCATCCAGCATCTACTCAAAGTCTCAGTAGATGGGTTTAAGAAATACTCATTGAGAGTGGAATTGATACTGGAAGATTTAGTAGTCACTCAGTAGGACATGCAGATTTAGTAGTCACTCAGTAGGACATGCAACAACGTCTAAGGCCTTCCGGTCGGGGTTGATTATAGACTTTATTTTGAATATTGCGGGCTGTACAAAAAAATCAAGAGTATTTAATACATTCTACAACTAACCCACTGTTAGTGATAGGGGCGAATCTGCTAGATGTATTTTCACCTCTGTGAGAGAGAATATTTCATAGACTGCGGTTATAGTTTTTGTTTATTTTCATTATTCGGTCCCTAGAGGGTTACATTCAAATAAATTCAAATGTACCTTATTTAAATAATGTACATAATTATATTTGAAGCTTAAGAAGAATTAATATATATACCAAAGGCAATGTATCTGAATAGATATACAGATTTATATTCACACAAAAGAGAATCTGGCAACACTGGCGCGTGAGTAGAATCGTTTGAACAACGATCCCACAATAATGTGATATTTAGATGGAAAATTAGTGAAAACAGACCATCAGATGATTGTTTTGTGCCGCTGGATGAACTATCCTTCAACTGAGTGAAAATTCCAATACCAGAAGTTACTTTGAAGCAGGTATTCCAACTTCTACGAGTCCATAGAAATTTGAGGTTATACACACTACTGTGATATTCAATATCCAGTAGTACTTCGTTAAGTGGTGTAACCATGTCTAAAACAAGACTACAAACACAGAACATAAGTGAAGCTAGTATGTCCGAAGAAATGATTGCAAGAATTTGCAAACAACAAGCTAACATGATTGGAAAGCATATGGATGAGAAATTTACACAATTTGAATCTTCCATGAAATCGATGGTCAATCAAGTTAACGAAAACAAATCTAAAATCCAGAACCTGGAAACGAGGATGGAGCATTGTGAACGCATGCTGAAAATGAAAAATCTTATGATATATGGGGTAGAACAAGCTGCTGATGAAACACTTGGTAACTGTGAGAACACAGTGATTGAGTTCCTGAACAGTGTACTTGATTTCAAAGTTCTTTCAACAGAAATAGAGCAGTGCTATCGAGTAGGTAAAGCCCAAATTGGAAAACCTCGACCTATTCTGGTCCAGTTCCTGTCGATGAAAACGAAGAATCTTGTCTTCAACAAAAAGAAGATGCTCAGAAGTACAAATTACTTTATTAAGGAAGATTTAACAAGAGCTGCTGTGGAAACCTTGAAATCTGCATCTGAAAAGTATGGAAAGTCCAACGTGTGGAGTCAAGGTGGGAGAATTTTCGCCCTTGTGAATAACAAGAAAACATGTCTGCATTACAGAAATGTGACTGAGAATTAGGTTATTTTTGCTTGCTACTGTTGAATTGTTATTTCTAAGCAATTGATTTTTTTTTTTTATTATTAATCTTCCTGTTATTATATAATTTTCCTGAACCATATTTCTCATATATTTGATAGTGTGGTTAGTTATTCTTTCTGGCTAGGAAAATTATTAGAAGTAAGGGTAAAAAAAGTGAGTTTTCATTTTTGTTCATTTATTCAATTTCGCATTACTTGGTATTTGTTCTACATTTGGCAACAGTGTATACTAAACAGGCATGGCACGATTCATAATCAGACACCTTTTGTATTCTCTGATTGCAGGTACAATGTTTTTTTCTATTAAGTAAGTTTTTGCTGTCTGTTAATTAGGGTTTCAGGTGACTGTTTCACTATAGGTTTTTTGTTTCATGAATATTATTGGGACGTTGTTTTTTGCGAAATACATTTCACACTTGATACTTTATCATTAATTTTTATATAGGTACTTCAATAACTGTAATATTAGTGGCATTATCTTATGAAAAAGATTTCATTTGCGTTTTTTAATGTTAGATCGTTAACCTCGAGCTTCGTAGATTTTAGGTCGTTTATAGTCCAGGAGAACTATGATGTTTTGGGGGTTGCTGAAACCTGGTTGTCAGAGGAAACTCCTGATTACATGGTACATGTTGATGGTTATGATTTCATTAGGAAAGATAGGGGTTCAAGGGGAGGTGGCATTGGAATTTACATCAAATCTTTTTTAAAATACGAAACCGTGGAGGTGAATTCTTGTGATGCTGTAGAGCAGCTTTGGGTGAGTTTCAGCTTTGATAACAAAAAGTATATTTTTGGTAATCTCTACAGGCCACCAAACAGAAACTTCACTGAATTTTTGAATAACTTAGAAGGTAATCTGTCAGATTTAATTGTTAATTGTAATGAAATTGTTTGTGGTGGTGATGTAAATATAAATCTACTCGACATGGACAATAATTGCACTGATGCTTTTAATAACTGCATTGGGCTCTTTGCTCTCAAGCAAATTGTTACTGAACCCACTCGAGTGACTAGTTCTACCTCTACACTTCTGGACATTATACTAATTTCAAATAATTTGAATCCCATCAATCATGGCTGCAGAGAGGTTGGTAATGGCTCTGATCACCAGCTGGTTTTTTGTACACTGGATGTTCGCATAAAAAGTAATTCCAATAAAACCTTCACCTCCAGAAACTTGAGATACATTGATAAAGATCTGCTGGATCATTTCCTGTTGATTGCTCCTTTCGAAAATGTTTATATTTTAGATGATGCAAATGACAAAGTCAGGTGTTTCAATGAGATCGTACTGAATATCTTTGATACCCTAGCTCCAGTTACCATTCGTAAAGTCAATAAACAGAGACCACCCTGGCTCACTGACAATATCAAGTTTATGATGTCCCTACGTGATAAAGCTTTCAGAAAATATAAAAAAACCAAAAGTAACATTCATTGGCAGTACTACAAGGATCTCAAGAATTTTACTAATTCTGCTATCAACAACGAAAAGAAAGCATATTTCAAATATTGCGTTGAAAACTATGGGAAAAACAGTAAACTTTTGTGGGAAAAATTGAAACATTTGAATATAAAGAATAAAGCCTCTGATTCAAACAAATTACCTGATGATTTGAACAAGCCTAATGAAATAAATTCCAATTTTCTTTTATACTCTGGAAATACGAACCCAGCTGACGCTGATTTACTTTCATACTATTATAATAATTCACTACCGCATACAGAGTCATCATTCACATTCTCAACTATTGATAGTAATACTATCTACAAGTATTTAATTGATATAAAGTCGAAGGCCGCAGGTGTAGACGGATTACAAATTGATATGCTACTTTTGTGCTGCCCGCGTATTATTCCCATTTTATTACATTTATTTAATACATGCTTACGGCAGGGAATTTTCCCGGAGCAATGGAAGATTTCTAAAGTTATTCCGCTTCCTAAAAAATCCAACATTTCCAGTTTCAATGATCTCAGGCCCATATCGATTTTACCCGTTCTATCTAAAGTTTTGGAGAAAATAATGAAATTTCAAATTATCTCATACGTTGAAAAATATAACATATTACCTATGAACCAGTCTGGATTCAGGAATGGATATAGCTGCACTACTGCCTTACTGGATGTTACAGATGATATTTTCAGGGATATTGATAGAGGACACTCTGTAGCCCTAATTTTATTAGATTATTCGAAAGCTTTCGATACTATAAATCATGAGTTGTTGTTTGCTATACTACACCACATAGGTTTTTCCCAAATTTCAATTAACTTTCTTAAAAGCTACCTCACAGATCGCGAACAATTCGTTGAAACCAGTCTAGGAAAATCTGATATGAAACAAATTGCTTGTGGAGTGCCTCAAGGCTCCATTCTAGGTCCTTTACTGTTCTCAATTTACACATGTAACATTACCAGTTGTTTAGTTGGATGTAAACCCTTCATGTATGCTGATGATACCCAAATCAAATTCACAATATCTCACGCTGATATTGACTCAACAAATCTTTTAATTAATGAAGAATTATCTAAGCTCATATCATTTTCAGAACAACATCAACTTCAGGTAAACCCATCAAAAACACAAATTTTGATTTTTGGGAAAAATAAATTACAAATCGAACAAGACATTAATATTGAAATTGCGGGTAATAATATATCTTGCGTCAAAGTTGCTAGAAATTTAGGTTTGGAGTTAGACACAGACTTGCGGTTCAAAAATCATGTTAGTAAATGCGTGAAACGGGCGTATGCTAACTTGAAAATGTTATATCCCCATCGTCAAGTTTTAGGAAAATCAACAAAGGTTATGCTCACCGAATCATTAGTTCTTTCTCATTTTAACTATTGTGACGCTATTTATGGCCCTTGTTTGGATAATATAGAAATTAATCGGATTCAAAGGGTTCAAAAATCTTGTCTTAGGTATATTTATGGTATAAGAAAATATGAAAGTATCTCACATAAACTGAAAGAAACTAAATGGCTCTGTATGTCTGCTAGGAGAGAATTGCACTCTGCAACCTTATTTCACAAAGTTATTCTTCACAAAACTCCTCCTTATCTTTATAACAAGATAACATTTCGCAGTGATATTCACAATCTGAACACTCGGTTCAGGGGAATAATTTCGCCTCCATCTCATCGAACTACAGTATTCAGGAGGTCCTTCAGTTATAATATTTACAGATTATACAACCAGGTTCCTGCAAACCTAAAAACGTCTACAATCTCGAAGTTCAGGAAAGCATACAAAAATTCACTAATTGATGCTGTTAGATAAATCATATTCATTAAGATGATGCCACTTTACATTTTACTTTACATTTTATGCTTAATTCATTATTCATGTGCCAATCTTGATGTTTTTTGCCAGACGCTAGGGATGACACTCGTATCAGTTTTACTGCCTGTCATCTCTATTTTGCGGTATGATCCGATAATCAATTCCTAATAATCAGTTGTTCCTTTATATGTCTATATCCTGTATCATTCTGCAAATAAACATTATTATTATTATTATTATTATTATTATTATTATATATAGTGTTTATATTTATGATTGATTAGCTCAGTTCAATAAAAATATTAAGCTATTTTACTTTCATTCCATTGCGGCTGTTTTTCAGAACAGCTGTTCTCTATACTAGGTGTGTAGCTAGGGACATAGCCCGCACCCAATCGCATTCAAATTCTTTGAACATCTACCATAGGCGTATCCAGGGGGGGCTGCCGGGCTGCAGCCCCCCTTCCTCCCATGAAGGCATGTCTTAGGATAATTCATAATTTTTATATATCATTTCATCAATTTGGTACAATTGGAAGGTGAATTCGAAATGTGGAAAAGGGAAATGGAAGCGTTTCTTGGTTCATCTTTTTCGGCCATGGAAATGTCAGTTAATTGTCGTGAATAATTATTCCCAAATATATATATTTTATTGAAAATATTTTGCGTTATTCTGGTTTCAACGGCTTCTCTAGAAAGGAGTTATTAACACTGAGACGTCTAAAGTCCCATTTGCGCAACAGCACTGGAGAAAATATATTAACCTCATTATCATTATTGAATATAAATTATGGGATTGGAATAGATATAGAAGAAGTACTGAGAAAAATGTGCCAAAAAGCTTGCCGTTTAAACATTTGTTTGTTATTTGTTTTTTATTTTGATTATTTTTCCACAATTTTTTTTTGTATGATGAAATAGTCTGCATTCCGTAGTTTTCATTATAATTCGTTCATATTATAGAAATTTTTTATGGTGAGGCAGCTTATGTACTTTGTAAAATTATTGTAAACTTAGTTTTGACCCATGTATAGATTTTTTGTGAAACAATAGAAATAAACTTTGTTTTAGCGAAGTGTCAAGTGAATCAGTGCTGCACCTCAAATTTCCGCCACACTCCCTTCCTCAGGAGAGAAGGGGTAAACAGGATTTCTCCACCTCACAAAAAAAAGCGAATAAGTGCAAACTCGCACCCCGATGCAAATATTTTTGCCGTCCGGACTGCCGACAAAAGAGAATACCCCCGTAACGTTTCGGTATGTTCAGGGTGAATTACGGACATAAATTGGGCGTGGATCCGAACAATTGTTTCACCTGCGGCCCTTTTCTTTGGTCACTACTTCTTCTTAACACAGACCCCCCCCAAACCAAAATCCTGTATAGGACAATGACATCTACCAATAACTATCATAGAAGGACAAAGACGCGAAGAATAATTATAAGATTGATCCACTTAGAGTGCATTTCACAGTAATTGGTATTGACTAAAGGATTATAATAGAACCAATTAGACCCTTGAGTTGTAAAATCCGAGATGCACATCATTAATGTAAAAGGACCGGATTCAGGTAATTTTGTTTCTCAGAGAGGGATTGTAGAGGATTACAGCTTACACTTCTTGTTCATTTCAGTCTTTGTATTTCATTGAAAGTGTTCACTTGTGTTACGGCGTGCAATAATTTTATAACATTTATTTGTTATTACAGACATTAATAGCAAAGATTTTATACCCCAACGTACAAAATAGGCAGTATGTGGCGTCCGTGGATAAAAAGTAATAGTGCTTCTTCCAGTGGTTCGTTAAAGAAGAATCACTTATCTTGTGACGCGAAAATCGTTATAAAAAATGTGTATAGTTCCTTACTTCAGCAAGGATATAACGCGGGTGCTGCAGCAGAAGTAACCTGTAATTTGACGAAGGTGCCTCTTACTTCAGTTAGACGAATTGTTGAAAATCCCATGGAATCAAGAAAAAAGCGTAAAGATTCCGGTGTCACAAAAAGTCTAGACGACTGGGAAAAAGATTTGATGAGGCGAAAAATCTACACTATGTACGATGAGCAGCGTGTTCCTACAATCAAAAGTCTGAAACACCGGCTCATCAATGACGAAACTCAAATCAACTGTAGCCTCACTACTCTTTGGCGAGTTCTAACTGCAATGGGCTTTAAATATCGCAAAATTGACAAGAGACAAGTAATAATGGAATCCACACGTTTAATAAACTGGCGTTCTGAATATATAACGTCAATAAGAAAATACCGGTCTGAAAATCGGCCAATAATCTACCTCGACGAGACTTGGTTTGACACGCATGACACCCCTTCCAAAGGATGGTCTGATTCCTCTGATAAGTGTAAAACAAAAGCACCATCGAATAAAGGGAAGAGAATCACAATATTACACGCAGGATCAGAAAATGGTTGGATCCCAAACGCTATGTGGCTTTCTGCCAAAAATATTAAGGACTCTTGTGCTGATTATCACGAAGATACGACAGCAGAGCTTTTTGAAGATTGGTTTGAAAATTGTCTGTTACCCAACATTCCGCCAAACAGCGTTATAGTAATGGACAACGCAAGCTATCATAGTCGACAATTGCAAATCATTCCTGGCTCAAAGAATACGAAATTGGAGATTCAAGACTTCATGGCTGCAAATGACATATATTTTGAGGAAAATTATACAAAAAAAGAACTTTTACAAGTGCTGCAGTCATTTTCTTTAAAGAAAACGTATGTTTGTGATACAATTGCAGAAGAATTGGGACATACAGTGTTACGACTACCTCCCTACTACTGCGTGTTCAATCCCATAGAGCTTATGTGGCACCAACTTAAATCGAGCGTGCGCGGAAAAAATACTTCTCCGACTTCAAGTGGTAGTGTGGTAGAATTAATTAGGAACTGTATGAATGACATTCCTACCGAGAGTTGGAGAAGTTCTGTTAGTCATGTTATAAATGTTGAAAACTCGTACCTTTCTGTAAAATCAATTGCGCCAATTATAATTAATTTAGATGAGGATAGCGATAGCGACACTGAACTAAATATAGAATAGAATTGTAACATTTAAATAAATTACTTGTGTATCTCCTATATTATGCAAAATTCAAATTTCTTAAGTTCGACCCTGTAGCACATTTGCATCTTTCACCTGATGATTTTCTACACAATGGGATTAAATCGGGTAGTTTATTGCAGTTAATAAGCCAATACCATTTACTGTGAAATATACACCTGTAAGAAAGATTAATCTCAATTATTCGAGCGTCGTAGTCCTTTTATGATAGGGCCCTCCCTACCCAACACCCCATGAAGCGATAGGTTCAGCGTGGTTCAGCTTACAAAATGAACTGACTATATGGCGTGTGTGTTATCAGTAGGTGAGGTCAGTACCCAAATTCCTTTGTCTTTTTAAACCGTTGCGCGAATTATGTTGCAACCTTGCTGTTTCTCCCGAGAAGAGTGCTGACCACGCTTTTATCCAACTTCGCCTAGAAGAACCAGGAAAGCATCAGTCTGATTGTAGCATCCGTATTGTAAAGTTTGAACTCAATAATTTTGTATCAGTTTATTGAATCGATGTCGAAATAAATTCTTTTTAAAAAGGGTATTCGAGTATCGATAAATATAATTGGCGCAGTCGGTAGGATTCCGAAAGTCGTGCGTTTATCGAAAAACACTTCTGCAGTATCTACTGTTAATTCGGAATCGCGAACCATCGTTCCATCGAGGATCCGGAGGTTCATAGTTACGAAGGATTACTAGAAGCAACCCAAGGAGCAGCCTAAGTAGCAGTCCAAGGAAGAAGCCATCGCCACAGATAATGGTTTTATTGGTTTTATTGTGAGTACATATTCATTTATACGGTCAGACTCCTCTGTGCTCCAGAGTATCACTTCCTATAATATCCCCCAACAATTACCTCATATTATACGTAAAAGCTAACAACAAAAGCATTCAAAATGCCAATTCCAATAGTTAATTCAGATCTCTCAAAAACCATTCCCGATTATGATGGTAACCCGATCGAACTTGTCAGATTCGTTAAAACAGTTTCTCAAATAACCGCAACTTATTATGACGAGGCAAATCCCGCTTGTCCTCAGAACATACTGATTACTAATACAATATTTTCCAAACTGAAAGATTCTGCCCTTGAAGTAGTCAATATTTATAACGCTTCAACCTGGAACGAAATTCGAGAAACATTGATCCAAAATTTCGGCGATCAGAGAGATCTCAACACATTGATACAGAATTTGATGGCATTAAGACAAGATCAAGATTCCCCACAACAATTTTATTCTCGTTGTATACATATGCTCAACACAATCTGTAACAATAATGATTTTCATACACGAAACGAAATTGAGAAAACAAGTCAATGCAATCTCTTTACAGACCAAACACTGAGAGTTTTCCTTACCGGTTTGAGGGACCCCCTCAGTGCCAGAGTTACAGCCAGAAATCCCACGACCTTGCCCCAAGCATTGACTATACTCAACGACGAAATCAATATTTACAATTTGCAGAACCCACGAAATAATTCGATTGTGAAATACCAAAATAACTCATCTCGCCCCAAAACTATGCAACGACCCACATATCAGAACCACCCTAAACAAGAAAATTTCAACCACTCATATCAAAATTTTCCGAGGTATAACTTCAACCCGCATTTTAACTCGAATTCTAACCAGAACTCGAACCCAAATTTCAATCAAAACCAACGTCCCGCTTTTCCTAGTGCACCTATACCTATCCAACCAGTCAATCGCCCACCTCAAAAATTTTTCACGAATACCCAGGTATTTGGTCGCCCGCAAAATGTCTGGAAGAATCCTCCAAGACAAACCAATAATTTTCGTCCAACCCTCATGAGCGGAATATCACATGGACCATCACAAACCACTCAACAACGACGAAACCCTTCCTCACAGGAATTATTCAGTACTGAACAAAGTCCTTATCCCGAAATTGAATACCCTGATTCCACCTGCACCCTACCTGACTATGAATGAAATTTACTTTCAATATACCTCTATGCCATGTGTGGATCTCCATGAAACATACTATTGCCAGTCAAACGACCTGCTCCTTGGAAACACGAGAATGGATTGTATATTCCAAATATTGAATATTGGCACCACCCCTTCCGGATGTTCACGAATTCCAATCCAGATCAGAAAGGACATCATTGAGCAAGTCAACGAAGCCCACTACATCGGAATATTCAAGAATTCAACCAGAATTCAAACAGTATGCAAGACCACAGATTTGGTGACCTTGACAGGGACATATCTGTTGTCGCTTCCCCCAGGATGTCTGTTCAGAACTCCAACAAATACCTACGTGAACGAAGCTACCGAAGTGCAGCAGCAACCCCTGCTACTGCCAGACTTAACCCTGCCAAAATATGCAGAATCCGAGTTGATGCAGCCCCTGAAACTTCGAGACATCCCTCTTGACAAATTGAACGGACTTCGTGAAGAAACAGAACGAATCACACCTCTGGATAAAATCACGCACACACCAACAGTGCATGCTTGGACAATTCCTATGTATATTATCATCATAGTCTTCGCCTGTGTGTTTGTTACAGTTAAATACAAACACTTGCTGTCGAGAAGAAAGCCATCAAGCGATCTACAAGACAACCACACCGGAACATCATACAACCCGTTTCCTTTGGAAAGAAAATCCATTTTTCCAAAGAAGAAATAGTTTTTCATCTTCGAGGGGAGGAATTATGTTGTAGAGAAATGCAACCTTGCTGTTTCTCCCGAGAAGAGTGCTGACCACGCTTTTATCCAACTTCGCCTAGAAGAACCAGGAAAGCATCAGTCTGATTGTAGCATCCGTATTGTAAAGTTTGAACTCAATGATTTTGTATCAGTTTATTGAATCGATGTCGAAATAAATTCTTTTTAAAAAGGGTATTCGAGTATCGATAAATATAATTCGCGTGATTCACAATGAATTGTACCTACCAATAACTATCATAGAAGGACTACGACGCTCGAATAATTGAGATTGATCTTCCTTACAGGTAAGTCGATTTATCTTATAATTTTAATGTGCTAATTTCATAACAACCAAATTGTCCTGATGAACCCAAACAAGGACTTGAACTTGAACCAAATTCTCATATTTTTAATTAATTGAGAACCTCGAATTAGAAATTATTTTTTGCCAATTATTGTTTTTATATCCCTTCATTTATTATATTTGTCAAAATATTTCAGTGACTTATGAGGAAGCTATTTCTGCAGAAAAAATTGCAGTGGCTAGTTCTGAATCAGAAGGAGAAAGAGGACATGGTAAACGAAGAAGCAAACAAAAAAGTCCTTAGATATTGAACGACCCCCTTCTCTCCCTACTACTCTTGGAAGTCATTATGTTGATTGTAAGTATTCTGTAATATGCAGGGTGTTTCAAAATTCAGTATCAAAAATTTTCAGGTCAAAGTAAGGCTTTTTTTATGAGTATGTATTCACAAACGCTTCGTTACTAATATACATCAGAGGGTCTTTATTTCTTTCTTATTCTTCAGGATATGTTTGGAAACTTGTGATTAAGATCAAAAACTGAATATGTAGCATTTTTTGTTTCAATTGTGGTAATAGGTTCCTCCCTTTTGTTAAAAATATTGATTAAATCCAGGGAAATTCAAAAAAACTAATTTTTTTCATGCGTATAGATTACAAGAGATAAAAAAGTTCACCAACGAAACAAATAATGCATTTCGTTTTTCGATATTTACCAGTGGCGCACCACAAAAAAGTTGATGAAGTGAAAAAGGTCTTGACCCTTGAAAAAATATTTCCATGTTGATTCTTTTCAATCACTCAACATGATGTATAATGTGAACTCTGAATTGTAACCTATAGGTTTCAAATGTAATCTGAACATCTCGAGAGTTAAAGGGGTTTCAGAGAAAAAAAAATCTTGAAATTTCAACCCTCTGTAGATCGATAAGGAAGTGTTTGCGGACACATATTTATAGGAGAAAATATCTCATTTTGGTCTCATAGGAGACATTCCGGTCTCTATCAGTTTCTACTCAATTTCATTGAATTTTAGGATCTTTGGGATCCTGATTCCTGAATAACTGATTAAACGAACAAAGTTGTCAAAAATATCATATTTGATAGGTTGTTTCTGAATGTTTATTGGTTTCGAGTCAGGTTGATAATGTGATTTTTGTTAATTGAACATAATATTCTAATAGGTATATAAATAGATATTATTTGAGGCCACTGTACGAATTTGAAACTCATTAAAACACTGCATTTTCTGATTATTTTCAATGGTGGAATTGAAACAAATAAAAATGTATTATGTGAAAGGAAACTTGATTATTGACAGATCCATGAAAAAAGAATGTTATATATTATTGTGTTTGTTACTATCAGTTCAATATGCCATAACTTTTTCATCTTGGTTCAATAAAAGCTTACATTCCTAGATCACAGTTCTTCAAAATTAGCTGGAGAAGACAGGGAAACTTCAATATCTGATTCATAATTATAATTATATCAACTACTACAATATTTGATCACGATAACAAGCCATAAACATGAGAAAAAAAATATAATTCTTAAATGTGTCAAAAAATCATACAAATGGGGATACTTTGCTCCAAGTGATATCTGGCGCAAAGTATCTCGATCGAGATATCGTTTTACTGACATATTTGCAGCGAAAAGATACAGCGATTACATTAAAGAATCACTTGAAGCATATTTGGCTGAAATCAGAACTGAAAATCTTTCTCATAGACAAGCAGAAGCTAAATATAAAATTCCGATAGGGACAATTTTCAATAAATTGAATGGAAAACACCCGAAAAATATTGGAAAACAACCCGTGTCCAATAATTCCAATGAAGAAAATCAATTTGAGAGGTGCATAATCTCCATGGGAGAATTTGGTTTTCCCGTGGATGATAGAGAACTTCGACACATTATGAAAAATTATCTTGACCAAGCTGAAAGACAAGTTGAATTGTTCAAAAATAATTTTCCTGGGCGAGAATGGATGAGGTCATTTCTAAAGCGACATCCAAGGCTCTCTGAGAGGTTTGCAGAGAATGTAAAAAGTACAAGAGCTGCAGTAGACGAAACCACTCTAAGGGCATTTATTGAAAATTAACGAGAATAATTAAGAGACGTTCCGCCATCAAATATTCGGAACTTTGACGAGACGAATCTTGTGGACGAACCAGGAAAAAAAGAAGGTTTTAGTTAGAAAAAATGCGTCAAAAGTTTCCGTTTCGGTTATGTTTCCTGAAAATGCTGCTGGAGAACTTCTTCCGCCCTATGTCGGTTATCGGGCTCAACATATGTGGACCACGTGGTCAGAAAATGGCCCAAAAGTTTGCAGGAATAATACTAGCCCTAGTGGATGGTTTGATGCTGCCATTCTCACCGACTGGCTCAAAAATCGAATGGTGACTCGATTAAAGAAATTGGAAGGTAAAAAAGTCCTAATTTGTGACAATCTCTCGTCCCCCATAACTGTAGACGCGCTTTTGTCGTGGTAATGAAATAACTTTTATATGCCTACCTCTACACACTCAACACAGCCACTTGATGTGGCCATGTTTAGACCGCTGAAAATTGCCTGGAAGCAGGTGCTCTCTGACTGGAAAGATACTCCCCAAGGCATCAGCAGCATTTCAATTCAGAAGCAACAGTTTCCACCATCACTTAATCAGATGCTACAAATTCTTATACCAAACGTTGCTGACAACTTGAAATCTGGTTCACGAAAATGCGGCATTTATCCAGTGAATGTGGAAATACTCCTGAACCGCATTCCTAAAAATACTTGCGATCCAATTGAAGTTCACTAAGTCTTCCTGCAAAATCTAGAAGCTAGAAGACCTGATTCAACCAAGGTTGTTCAGACACGTAGAAAGAAACTGACCGTTCCTGCAGGAAAAAGCGTATGCATCGAAGCGGAAAATAGTGATGATGATATACGATTGCCTGCTGATCCTACGACTTCAGCAAGATCAAAGAATAAAACCTCTTCAGATATGTTTTCTGATAATTCCTCGGATGACATTGACTTTGACGAAATAGTTGCAGAACATGTAATCGAACAAGACTTCATTGATTATATTGACAGTAGAACATCAGGAACAAGAGAAAAATAATTCTCGGATGTTGTACGAGTTTTTTTTTTCATGAGAAATTGGGAGATTAAGCATTTTTGTAATTTCTGAAATTGTCCTCGTTCAGAATCAACCACTGAATGTATAGTGTTAATAGAGTTCTCTTTGTTGGTTCCCTCTGGAAGATCATAGTTTTTTCTTTTCTTGTTAGGAATGTTACTAGATCGTCTAGAAGGATTTTTTTATATATTAATGCAATATGCAAACCAATTCAAGAGTTGAAAAGTGCCTAGGTGAATACTCACGATTTTTCTTGTAGTCAATAACATAGCTATGGAAATCTCTATTGGAATGAATCTCGGAGAGCAAAATTGAAAAACAATTATAACCATATATCATTGAACTCACATTCTTGTTGAAACATATCTGTCCAGAAATTTTATTGCATCAAAGAGTGCCTATTGGGACTTGGTTGATTCCTGGGTTGATTCACTGCCAGTAATATATTTGATTTTCTTCTATTCCCTGGCGAATCGTTCCCTCAATCTTGTGAACCGTGTTTGACAGTCACAGGCTGCAAAGTCAGGAATATTAAGGAAGCAAAATAATATATTATTAGATAGGTAGATAGATTTTGTATAAAATGATAGATACTAGAAATTTCACCCTTCCGATAGATAATTTGATAACAATTGATTGAGATGATTTATCCATTCCAGATATCTTTCCACAAATGAATCATAAGTTTAGAATAATAAGATATCATTTGAAACCTCATTTGTATGTTTTTCATGAGCAGTCATGAAAACCTGCCTGGTAGATTCATAACTGATGAAACTCTATAAATTTTAAATAAATGTGAAAAGCTCACAGTCATTTCCACCCAGTGTTCATAAAATGAACAACAATGGTAGATTTCGGGAGAAAAACAACTACTTCCCTGGCTAATGCCACGCAGGATATTGAATTACATCCTCCCGAAATCTATGCATCGACTCGTTTAAAAGAATACTGATACAAGGGATTCTTTCCTGAATGCCTATTGATTTCGATTAAGCCAGGCCGCTAGACAACCACAGACCGGTTTCGAACTCTTTGACTCTCATCAGTGCAGTGTAGTCTCCAGCCAGCAGTCCTAAGACCGCCGACTTAGCGAAGCCTAGCCAAACAAAAATCAAGTTGGCATTATATCCACCCCGAGGCGTCTTCCATCGATAAAATGAAAGTAACGCCATCTGAGTAGAACCGAGGAAAGAATCACTCCAAAACTGGAATTCCCATAAGGGAGTGGCTGGCAGCCCGACTGGCGTGATATAAACTACGAAAAAGCCACAATGCTCGCAGTGGAATGAAATAGTAAATAAATGTGAAAAGCTCACAGTCATTTCCACCCAGTGTTCATAAAATGAACAACAATGGTAGATTTCGGGAGAAAAACAACTACTTCCCTGGCTAATGCCACGCAGGATATTGATATAAATTTTCTTTCATTTTAGTGTCTTTGTAGTCTTTTTGGCTCTTATTATAGAGATGTGGGTAGCTCTTGACTAAATCAATCAATTGGTCATCACCTTGTAGATGAGTGGTTTCACGAATACATTGTAACGAAGATATTTCACAAGTACATGTACTCTATTGGAAGTATCAACTATACGTACGCACATATGTATCGGCATGTCTGTTTTTATTTTTATTCATCTATCGAAATCATACAAGAGTTTTCGCTCGAGAATAGCTCCGCTTTTGTCCTCAGTGTTTTGTGATATTACTTAGCCTGTGGTTCGGTGTACCTGATATATCTAATTGAATATTTTAGTGGCATAAACCTGCTTTGTAGGTGAGTTATATTTTTATACTTGAATTTCGTCCCTAAATCTGCTCCCCCAAGTTTGGCGCTAATAGGAACATTTTTTGTTTGCTTTGTAGTATTCATCGAAGCGCTAATAAAACATCACATATGTCCCCGAACGAAGCTTTTTTTTTTAAACTCGGCCCACCTCTTCCTGAGATCTGGCGCACCAACAACATTTTGTTACAACATCCATTATCTTGTTAGAGGAGGTCGTCATCATCATCAACATCAAAATCACCAAATTTATCTTCCTTATCATTATTAGTGTTGCTAGTGTCACAAACTCTATAAAATATGGTATTATGGATATAATCATGATCCATCTTAGGATTATCGAATCTGGAATGAGAATCAAAAAATATAATATATTATAATCATTGGTAAAATACTATATGGTAGTTCGAAGTGGCCTCTGGAATAGTTTTCGGTTTCGAGTTCTCGGAACCCATCAACAGCCAAAAGTGAATTATGGAAATGTTTTTTTTTTAACAATGTTCATAAGATTTCCCCGAAGAGAGTAGACAATAGAATAGAATAGAATAGATTTATTTCCAAAAAAAACATGGTACACATGTGTAGGAATAAGTTCGAGAGTTAACAAATGTAAACTTGACCAAGTACAAAAAATAATAATTTATGACAGAATAGAAAAATCGCTAACAGGAGTAGACATACCTATTCAGATAGAACAGGAAATACGGTGTACATAATGAACATTTTTGGTTCAAAAAAGAGAGAGAAAAAATCCTCAAACATTATTTGTCAGGGCGAAATTATCATCCATAAGGTATTCACTAACTGTATAGTAAGCCTTAGTAATTAAAATTTCTTTTATTCTTATCTTGAATATTCTAGAATTGTAGTTCTTTATATCGTTTGGAAGCACATTATATAATTTAGCACCCATGTAATGAGCGCTCTTTTGGAATAATGTTGTGTTGTGTGGGGGTAGGATGATTAGACTGGAAGATTGTCGAGTTTGTGAGCTGGCAAACTGATAGTTCCTTTTATTATTATGTACAAACACTAAGAGATTATATATGTATAAACTTGGTAAAGTGTACAAAATGTTCTTTACAAGGCTCTCTTCTTTTCAGTTTTTTCATTATTCTGATTGCTGTTTTTTGCAACACGAAAGCTGACTGCCAATCGGAGCTTACTCCCCAATGAATTAGGCCATATGACATATTATGTGACACGAAGTTTGCATAATGAACTGTTTTTAAAACTTTTTCGCTCACTTGTCTATTAGATAGGGCACGTAAGCAATAACATGATCTGCTCAGCTTAGTATTTGTGACTTTGATGTGTTCCTTCCATGAGAAGTAACGATCGAGTTTAAACCCCAGACATTCTATCATTTTGACTGATTTAATTACAAATGGTGAAGTTAGGTTATCGACATTTCTATTCGCGAAAGGCATAAAAAAAGTATTTCCAAAATTTATATTAATTTTATTCGTTGCACACCATCCAACAATATTGTTCAAACAGACAGTGATTGTATCCTCTAAAGAGGCTCTGTCGCGACTCTCAACAATGAAAAGAGCATCGTCTGCATACAGCACAGGCGTTATTGTCCCACAATTACTCGGAAGAACTTTTATAAAGATGAGAAAAAGCAGGGGGCCCAATATCGATCCTTGCGGTACCCCACTTCTGATTTCTCCCCATTCTGAGAATAATATCTCATCATCTCCAGTTGTAAGGATCAATCTCTGCTCCCTACCATTAAGGTAACTCATGAACCAGTACAGGGCAGTTCCACGGATGCCATTATGATGCAGCTTTTCTAACAATATCTCAAAGTTTACGCTGTCGAAAGCCTTCGCGAAGTCACATGCGATACCGACAGTTGAAAGTTTCTTATCAACATTTGCTATTATTTTTCTACATATATCGTTAATGGCGGTTGATGTAGATTTGCCAGGAAGAAACCCGTGCTGGCAAGCACTTAGTAATCCGTTTGACTCCATGAACGAGATTAGTCTTTTTTGCATCAATTTTTCCAAAAGTTTTGAAATGGTCGACAAAAGTGATATCGGTATATAGTTTTCGAATTTGTTAACATCCCATTTTTTGAATATGGGAACCACGTGCAATTTTTTCAGGCATCTTGGGAATATGCCTTGACTGAGAGACTCATTACAGAGTTTCACCAGTTCTGCGCAAATAGGTTGTAGAATGTTTTTCAACATTTTTGAAGATATATTATCGTAACCGGCCGAGTTTTTGGATTTCAAGGATCGGACTACTGATGAAATCTCGTTCACATCCGTAGGATAGACGAAGAAAGTTCTGTCATTTGGACAATTCTGATTCTTTTAAAAATCCCTGATCTCAGTTTCATTTGTTTCTCCATCAATTTCAATTGCGTTCAAGAATTAATCATTGAATTTATTGGTGAATGAGTTGGAGTCCTCACTTCCCGGTATTTTGATAGTTTTTTTAAATTTTGTGTCATTTTTTGTTTCTCTGTTTATGATTTCCCAAGTTTTCTTAATTCTTTTTCCACTGGTAAGAATTTCCTGTTCCAAAAACGAGGCTCTGGCTTTGGCTATAACTTTTTTTAGTATATAACAATATTTTTTCCTGAATCTGTTGAGTACTTCATTATCTATTCCCCTACAGAACACTGTCAACTGTCGTTTATGCAAGCAGGAGTTACGTATCCCTTTGGTTATCCATTTTTTGTTTGATTTATTTTTCATCAATTTAAGAGGAAAACAAATTTAGAAATTTCTTTCTAGTACACTAATAAATGCATCAAATTTCAACTCAGAGTTATTATTTTGTCTGTCCTACAAGAATCACATTGAAGGAGGGTTAATAGATGTGATTTCTCGCAATGGAGAAAAGAGAAGACTGAAAATCGCGATATCAAGGTGGTCAAGACAATTATATCTGTATGGAAAAACATGAACATATGTATTTAAATAATAGCAGTCATTGAATGATTCGTTCTTACCTCATTATCTTGATATCTTATCACAATCTTATAAACACTGGTGTATTCATTGTTCATTATAACAACAAACCAAACACTATCTTTTTCTAGGAATCTTTTGGTTAGGATAGATTCGGTTACAATACGTCGAATACGTCAATTTCAAGGATTTCCCTCATGTTTCTTATGGAAAATTTCATTCCTACGGAAATTTCCGTAAGCTACCATATCTCATACATAGATCTTACGATAGGCATTGTGTATTTCTTCCTCTATTTTCATGATACGGATAAACTTACGCCTCACGTCATACGCCTTATATCCTACGTTTTAGCATTGTGTAAGAGCCTTATTCTAATCAATCAAACCTAATAACTTCTTATCGTGATAATGGTTTTTCATCAGCCCAACAGAAACAATTCAATTATTTTCATTCTGCAACAGGAGTCCATATTGAACAATCTTTTGGACTACTAAAAGGGAGATTCCGAATTTTGAAGTTAATGAATAAAACTGAAACCATACCTGATATTATGATTGCATATTGTGTTTTACACAATGTGTGTAGGTATGAGAAATAAAGATAGAGGTATTGAAACTTGGACTGATCAAATAGTTCCTGATGATCCAGTATCTTACAGTGAGAGGGATAGAATTTGTAATCAAATAACTACATGAATTTTGTTTTATCACAGTGTTGCTGTTTTATCATCACCCACATAATAATATTTTCAACAATATACAACAGTGATATTCGATTTTTTCTGACAATCTGGTATCACAGATTAAGGTTGTTAATCTTTGCTGGTATCTCATACCTAAATGTCTGTATTAAGTTCATGAATATAGGAAATGGGAAAATGAATATCCCAAAGTGATAGTTATTTGATCAAATAAAAATGATAAATTCTGGAATGAATTAACTCAACCAATAACAATAAAATAAATTCTATGGGTATGGTACCTGAATTCATCACAGATATCAAAAAGGCAATGGGAAAAACAAATACCCCACTAATTTTCCAGCCAACTTTTCCATGATACTGAGTAGAATATCTTGCCTCCGCATTTTTTCTTCATGTTGTTTCTGGCAATCTTCCCGAAACTTCTCAAACCATACAGGCTCTCTCCTGAAGGTTTTTTATTTCTTTCAACTCCATGATTTTATTGAGCTAGATGTAGATGAGGCTCATCAATAAAGGAACAAATAAATAGCCTACCTTGAACATTAACAAAGTACTTATTGAAAAATTGGTTTTTATAATGATGGAGAACTTATAGACTCTTCGATAATTTGTTGTCCCATGGACAATGATGATCTTGTATATTACTGCAGGAGGAGATGGTATAAACATCTGGATCTTCGCAAAAAATCGTATCCATTTCTTTGAAAAGAGGCCAATAATTTTTTGCACCTCTCCCAGTGCTATTGTTGTCATCAACAATTTTTTTATGAGCATTTTCAAGATTTCTGAAGTAATTTTCACACTGTTCAGGAGTAACTTCAGATCCACTCACTCGGTCCATCTCTTCAGCAATGAATTTCCAAACCTTTTTGTTTCTTGTTTTTTGTCTTCGAAGTTTGTTTCATTTCCGTCATAAAGTTGTATTAGTACCTGCACTCGAGGAGTGATCCAATGAACTTTATCAAATGAGTCTACTAAAAACATGCAAAATTATAAGTCATAATAATCATATAACCATCATCATAATATTGAGAACAGAAACATTTACCATTGGTTCCATTCATCTGATGAGCATTATTTCCTGGATCATTTTCATCTCACAGGACTACAACTTCCATCACCTCATTATCTTCAGCATTTTCGCTGTAAATTGCTGATTGCCTGTAGGGAAACTCATCGTTTTGCGAATAATCTGAATAAAGTAATGCAGTTAATAATATGTACATTATTGTTGAACCTATATGGTTGAAATAAATATTATTTAGAGAAATTATAAACTATGACATACCTTCGACCTCATCATACTGCTCATATGCATCCAATAAATTAGTATCTTCAACAAATTGAGCTGAAAATGTCCACATTATAGCATTCGAGTGTTTGATATATGATAACGAATATATAGCATATATCTAACTGGGGATTGATGAGCTTGTTTCATGTGTTGTCCCACATTACTTTCTTGGCTAATGAAACCACACACTTCACACCTACCCAAATTCTCTTCTCTATGCATTCCTATATGAAATTATGAAGATTAAAAAGATTATTTTCATCAAGTATCGAAATTTTCTCAACTTGCGAAACAAAGGGAGTAATTTTTGTTATTGTTGTCGTCCAGTGTTAAACTCCCGCGTCTTTCGTTTGACTTGAATTTGGTGGTAATGCGCATGCGGTGTCCTTTGCGACTCTGGCATAGGAACTCCCATTCTTGGATTGTGCACAACAATTGAATCAGTATTGGGAATTTTTGATGAATATGCCAAAAAACTCAATTTCTTGAAGTATATTCTAAACTATAAGTTCAGCCAGGCTATTATGTTCTAAAAAGTAAGGCAGCAAGCACTATTGGAGAAGTTTCATACTACAACTATAACAGGACTGAAACAAGGACGTTTTTATATTTCATATCTTGCATTCATGCAAAATGATCATATCCTGATAATAATATATTCTTATAGGTTATAGTACAAAAGATGAAGCACAGAAGAAGCGCCTGCAGAAATGTCAGAGTTCATGTAAATTGTACTACTTCATCACCAGTCATATTGAAGTCACATTTAATGGCAGAAAATTCATTAAGGTCATGATTTTGAACAAAGCCTGACAGAAATTTCATTGCATCTCAACTTATTATTGCAGTTACTACACGAAGGTGAATTTCAGTGTTTATTATCATTTGAACACTTACAGTACTAAAAACTAGTACCTTCTCAGTATCTGATTACATATTTCTTTATTAAAGAATTCTGGAGGGTACACGAGATAAAATTGGAGATCCTTTGAAACGCATTGACCTCTCAACTGCTAAAGATGTCAGAAATATCAGGAGTAGTTTCATTATTGAGTCAAGAGATCCTAATGATACATTTTTTGTTGATCTTTGGGTCCAATAGTTCATGTCTGGAGCATTCAAATATTTAAAAAATAATTTTTATTCCATGTGATCAGCTTCACACTACCTGCACTCACCTTTACATGAGAGCTTACAATATAAACTTGATTCAGGAACTGTCAACTGCAAAATATTTATGTTAGACAAGGAAGAAACATTTTTTAGTGCATGGCTTCACACAATTAAAAAGTACTGAAAATATTTCAAACTCGTACTTGATGTACTAAAAATACAAATATTGATAATTTCACTACTGAGCTCGGTACTGCAGAACTCGAAAGCTTATCAAATTGAACTCAATATATAAAAAATTATACTTAGAGTAATTGAAATCCATGGTGTACATGTAAACTCGGGTTATTTATATCATATATCTGTCAAACGTCATCTGCCATACGTCTGTTGTACCTGACCGTTTGTTTTCGGCGAGGTTTAAAGCACCGGGAGTATCATAAAAGTCATACGGTATCTTTTAAATGTCATAGTCGTCTGATTGGTCGGCTGAATCACGTTTTTCAACCTCGAAGGTGGAGAAATAAGGTAGTCTATTCTTCGATTCCAAGCAGTCTGTTCCGTATATATTATGTTTTTTCAATTTCTATAACAAGAAGTGTTTGCTTTCAGTGAGTTGAAACACTGGTATTATCATCGAATGTATACGTCATCTCTCAAACGCCAACTATCAAACGTTATCTGTCATATGCCAAACGTCATCAGTCATTCGACATCCCTTTTTGCTTTGCTTTCAGTGAGGTTAGGAGCACTGGGTTGTAAGTTATTGAGCGAATTCGGTAGGATGTAGGTATGGAATGTTTTTTCAGACACACCCTGTATAGTTTACCTGTGAAGTTTATCATGGCTTGATATTGTGACGTTATTCACCTGTCAACAAATGAGGTAGTTTCAAGATTGAACATGTCTGAACAAAGAAGGCATCGTTGGATGACTCATCGGCCACCTGCGTTGGAACAATGGACCCATTGTTCTCACATAGATGAGGATGATGTAATCGGACGAGGATATTACGTAATCGGACACCTGCACATGAATGAGGCATTTTTGAATGACTAATCGGCCACCTGCGTCAGAACAATAGACCCATTGTTCTCATAGAAATGAGGATGATGCAATCGGATAAGGTTGTTACGTAATCGGACACCTGCAAAAAAAGGGGGCATTGTTTTACGAAGTCGAGATAAGGATGACTCATCGGCCACCTGCAAACATAACATGCATATCCGGTGACCTTGAAACGAATTGCTACCAACTGTAGCAATACCAACCTGAAATTGGTCTGAAAAAAAAGTCACTAGAATGTGTCGTTATCCACCACCTTTCAAAAAGAAGAAGAAGAATGGATATGTCCTAGAACACGCCCAAAAGGTCTAGAGTCCAGAGTCCAGAGGGCTACGTTCAAAGTATTGAGTCCCACGTGTCATATGCCATCTGTCACTTCTTGTGTTCCGTGCTCCACGTCACTTCTTGTGTTTCATGCTCCCTGTCATCTGGCACTTGTCATCTGTCACTTGTCATTTGTCATTCCTTGTGTTCCATGCTATATGTCATCTGTTCCGTGTCATCTGTCACCTGCCATCAGTCACGTCTTGTGTGCCATGTCATCTGTCACTCCTTGTGTTCCGCGCCCAATGGCATCTGTCACTTGTCATCTGTCACTTCCGGCGGCAGGCATCTTGTGACGTCTCTTCCGTGCAGCCAACACCTCTTACCACAGGAACGGTCTTGTGACGTCACTTCCGGTGGCGCTTATCTTGAGCTGATACACAGGTAGGTACACTACTAATGTGAGGTCTCATTTTGAACAGAACTCGCACTATTGTATGGAAATGGGTTGTTAACAGTTTGAACATTTAATTCATTGACAATAATAATTTCTGCGACAGTTGTTTCATCAAATATTGTTTTTATTGATTGAGTGAATGAATAGTGATTTCCCAAGTTCAGATTTCTATATCTCGAAAACGAATCGATGGAATCAATTTATTTTCATTGTTTGATATTGAGAAGAAAAAGACCTTTCAAATGAGGTATCACTTGCCATATGTTGCCATTTGAAAATTGAGGGGTGGCAGTCACAGCTCCGAGGGATGGAATGTATTTCGGGTGAATTTCATCGCGAACAATGTCGAATATGTTGTTGACGTGCCCGAGCGTTTTTATGTAACTCGGTTCTGCCGACCTACAGAGCCGCTGTTTCGTTTTCAATGGCCCACTCTGTATAAGCAAACTTATGAGACTTCATAGATTCGGCTGGATTCTTTCGGACCTTCACTTGAATGATAACAGCATTATGCCAGTACGAGGAGCTGCCAATTTTGATAAACTATATATAGTGCGACCTTTTCTTTGATCAACTCGAAACCAATTTTCAGTCATGCCTGGAGCCTCATGAGAATATAGCTGTCGACGAGTCTATGAATAAATTCAGAAGGCGGTCTTTCCTCAAGCAGTACTCCAAAAAAAAACGATAAAAAGAGGGTATGCAGTTTGGGTTATAGCAGATGAAACAGGTTATTGCTGGAATTTTGATATATACACAGGAAAGACTGGTGATGAAACAGAAAAAAGTTTGGGCGCCCGAGTTGTGAAAAGTTTAGCTGCTCTACTTATAAATAAAAATCACATAATATATTTCAACAACTATTTTTCTTCCGTAAAATTAATGGGTGTTTTGGCCCTATGTTGTCGTAAAAAATGGTGAGGTTTTCCTATTTTGAGAAAAAACTACTGACACAATTTTACTTCACAGAAGGTAGAGCTTACCTGAATGAGCTGTGGACTCAGATGTGAGTATAATATAATTTTCATAAATGAACCAAATGTATAATACCATTTCTCATTTCAGGAACAATTTTAATAATGTGAATAATGTGAATAATGTGCCTGTATGGCATCATCCTGTGGAACAAGAGGATATTGAAATTCGACAGTGAGTATAACAAAATATACCTTACATTTTCACGTAGCATAATTTTCATAGGATTAAAGGCGATGAGGTGCAGACGAGGGGGGAGAAAAATTCCACTATTATGGATTTGTGAGTACTCTCAGTTGATTGTGTTAAATTTTTGATTGTTTCTTCGTTTCCGATAGAATAAAAAACTATTATAGCGATGAAGAATGTGCTATTCTGAGATTCGTGGGTATTAATCTCTTTTTCATATGATTATTTGCTATGTTTTTTTTTTCTCACCTGTTCATTGTTTATTCATTTATTTTTACTTATCTCAGATCCATAATTGAAGAGGATTTGGAAATTATTGATTCGTGAGTAGTTTCAGTGAATCATGTTGACTTTGTGATCATTTTGTTTCTTCTTTCTGCTAGAACGGAAGATGACAAAGATGATGAGGATAGACGGCTCATTCTAAATGATCCGTTAGTATAATTCTAATCATTTTGAATTTAATCAATTGCTCTGGTTTTTGTTCATCTGTTTTCATTTATTCATTTATTTTTGTTTAGTCCACTGTTTGAAGGGTATGAAATGGAGATTATTGATTTGTAAGTTCTACTATGTTCGATATGATCAACTGTTATTTAATTATTTTTTATATGGAACAGAAAATGATGATGATGATGATGATGATGAGGAGAAGGCGGCATTAGTGATGATTCTGGAGGATCCGTGAGTATGATTCTCATCATCTGAAGAAAAATTCCATGTTTATCATTTTCAGATCACTCATCGATGATATAATAGAGTGCCGTGATCAAGATAATATAATTGCAACATGTCATTGATTTAATATATACTCAGTATAGCTACATGAAATACCCCTGTAAACCAAAAGTGCACTGCGGTTAAATGGGCCTTATTATTTCTTTTGTCTCATTGATACTGATTTATTGAGTTATTTTGTTGTTTAATAAGTTATATATCATCATACTGTCTCAGAGAGTTGATTTTGAGCAGTTATTGTATTATTTCACACTGATCTGAAGAGTTGATTTCAGTCAGTCAATTTATATTTCTTGTTGTTGCAATTATTGTACACTGTTTAGGTAATATTGATATTGATACTCAGTTACTTTGAAGTCTTGAGCCAACTAGTAACATTTGAAGCACATTACTGTCATTTCAGAATTTACTTGTGATTAAAAGCATATTCATCCCTATCAAACTTAGCATTTTACTAAGCCTATAACGTACCCACCCATTTGTCCCGCTGAACTACCAGTGTCTAGTTTCTACGGTATCAAACTGGGCACTAAAAGCACTTTTTCTGTTGTCAATACAATTAAGATTTAAAACACCTAGTAAATCTTAGGTAATCCATCAACCAAACTCAGGGGTAAATAAAATTCAATTCCATTTTTTTTTACTACTCACCCCCCTGAAATTTAAAGGCATAACACAGTATTAAAAAATTATATTGATTTGCAATCACTGGATAATGAGTGGAAAGAACTTGCAATATTAGATCATACCTTCAAAAATGTGGAAGATGTTGAAGAATTTTGGAAAGAGGTATTCGAACTAAAAAAGAGAGGGATAGAATTTGTAATCAAATAACTACATGAATTTTGTTTCATCACAGTGTTGCTGTTTTATCATCACCCACATAATAATATTTTCAACAATATACAACAGTAATATTCGACTTTTTCTGACAATCTGGTATCACAGATTAGGGTTGTTAATCTTTGCTGGTATCTCATACCTAAATGTCTTTTTGATGTTCATGAAGATAGGAAATGGGAAGATGAATATCCCAAAGTGATAGTTATTTAATCAAATAAAAATGATAAATTCTGGAATAAATTAACTCAACCAATAACAATAAAATAAATTCTATGGGTATGGTACCTGAATTCATCACAGATATCAAAAAGGCAATGGGAAAAACAAATACCCCACTAATTTTTCAGCCAACTTTTCCATAATACTGAGTAGATTATCTTGCCTTCGCATTTTTTCTTCATGTTGTTTCTGGCAATCTTCCCGAAACTTCTCAAACCATACAGGCTCTCTCCTGAAGGTTTTTTATTTCTTTCAACTCCATGAGTTTTATTGACCTATATGTAGATAAGGCTCATCAATAAAGGAACAAATAAATAGCCTACCTTGAACATTAACAAAGTACTTATTGAAAAATTGGTTTTTATAATGATGGAGAACTTATAGACTCTTCGATAATTTGTTGTCCCATGGACAATGATGATCTTGTATATTACTGCAGGAGGAGATGGTATAATCTTCGCAAAAAATCGTATCCATTTCTTTGAAAAGAGGCCAATAATTTTTTGCACCTCTCCCAGTGCTATTGTTGTCATCAACAATTTATTCATGAGTATTTTTAAGATTTTTTAATTTATTTTCACACTGTTCAGGAGTAACTTCAGATCCACTTACTCGGTCCATCTCTTCAGCAATGGATTTCCAAACCTTTTTGTTCCTTGTTTTTTGTCTTCGAAGTTTGTTTTATTTCTGTCATATTAGTAACTGCACTCGAGGAGTGATCCAATGAACTTTATCAAATGAGTCTACTAAAAACATGCAAAATTATAAGTCATAATAATCATATAATCATCATTATAATATTGAGAACAGAAATATTTACCATTGGTTCCATTCATCTGATGAGCATTATTTCCTGGATCATTTTCATCTCACAGGACTACAACTTCCATCACCTCATTGTCTTCAGCATTTTCGCTGTAAATTGCTGATTGCCTGTAGGGCAACTCATCGTTTTGCGAATAATCTGAATAAAGTGATGAAGTTAATAATATGTACATTATTGTCGAACCTATATGGTTGAAATAAATATCATTCAGAGAAATTATAAACTATGACATACCTTCGACCTCATCATACTGCTCATATGCATCCAATAAATTAGTATCTTCAACAAATTGAGCTGAAAATGTTCACATTATAGCATTCAAGTGTTTGATATATGATAACGAATATATAGCATATATCTAACTGGGGATTGATGAGCTTGTTTCATGTGTTGTCCCACATTACTTTCTTGGCTAATGAAACCACACACTTCACACCTACCCAAATTCTCTCCTCTATGCATTCCTATATGAAATTATGAAGATTAAAAAGATTATTTTCATCAAGTATCGAAATTTTCTCAATTTGCGAAACAAAGGGAGTAATTTTTGTTATTGTTGTCGTCCAGTGTTAAACTTCCGCGTCTTTCGTTTGACTTGAATTTGGTGGTAATGCGCCTGCGGTGTCCTTCGCGACTCTGGCATAGGAACTCCCATTCTTGGATTGTGCACAACAATTGAATCAGTATTGGGAATTTTTGATGAATATGCCAAAAAACTCAATTTCTTGAAGTATATTCTGAACTATAAGTTCAGCCAGGCTATTATGTTCTAAAAAGTAAGGCAGCAAGCACTATTGGAGAAGCTTCATACTACAACTGTAACAGGACTGAAACAAGGACGTTTTTATATTTTATATCTTGCATTCATGCAAAATGATCATGTCCAAATAATAATATATTCTTATAGGTTATAGTACACAAGATGAAGCACAGAAGAAGCGACTGCAGAAATGTCAGAGTTCATGTAAATTGAACTACTTTATCACCAGTCACATTAAAGTCACATTTAATGGCAGAAAACTCATTAAGGTCATGATTTTGAACAAAGCCTGACAGAACTTTCATTGCATCTCAACTTATTATTGCAGTTACTACACAATGGTGAATTTCAGTGTTTATTATTATTTGAACACTTACAGAACTGAAAACTAGTACCTTCTCAGTATCTGATTACATATTTCTTTATTAAAGAATTTTGGAGGGTACACGAGATAAAATTGGAGATCCTTTGAAACGCATTGACCTCTCAACTGCTAAAGATGTCAGAAATATCAGGAGTAGTTTCATTATTGAGTCAAGAGATCCTAATGATACATTTTTTGTTGATCTTTGGGTCCAATAGTTTATGTCTGGAGCATTCAAATATTTAAAAAATAATTTTTATTCCATGTGATCAGCTTCACACTACCTGCACTCACCTTTACATTAGAGCTTACAATATAAACTTGATTCAGGAACTGTCAACTGCAAAATATTTATGTTAGACAAGGAACAAACATTTTTTAGTGCATGGCTTCACACAATTAAAAAGTACTGAAAATATTTCAAACTCGTACTTGATGTACTAAAAATGCAAATATTGATAATTTCACTACTGAGCTCGGTACTGCAGAACTCGAAAGCTTATCAAATTGTACTCAATATATAAAAAATTATACTTAGAGTAATTGAAATCCATGGTGTACATGTAAACTCGGGTTATTTATATCATATATCTGTCAAACGTCATCTGCCATACGTCTGTTGTACCTGACCGTTTGTTTTCGGCGAGGTTTAAAGCACCAGGAGTATCATAAAAGTCATATGGTATCTCTTGAATGTCATAGCCGTCTCTGATTGGTCGGCTGAATCACGTTTTTCAACCTCGAAGGTGGAGAAATAAGGTAGTCTATTCTTCGATTCCAAGCAGTCTGTTCCGTATATATTATGTTTTTTCAATTTCTATAACAAGAAGTGTTTGCTTTCAGTGAGTTGAAACACTGGTATTATCATCGAATGTATACGTCATCTCTCAAACGCCAACTATCAAACGTTATCTGTCATATGCCAAACGTCATCAGTCATTCGACATCCCTTTTTGCTTTGCTTTCAGTGAGGTTAGGAGCACTGGGTTGTAAGTTATTGAGCGAATTCGGTAGGATGTAGGTATGGAATGTTTTTTCAGACACACCCTGTATAGTTTACCTGTGAAGTTTATCATGGCTTGATATTGTGGCGTTATTCACCTGTCAACGAATGAGGTAGTTTCAAGATTGAACATGTCTGAACAAAGAAGGCATCGTTGGATGACTCATCGGCCACCTGCGTTGGAACAATGGACCCATTGTTCTCACATAGATGAGGATGATGTAATCGGACGAGGATATTACGTAATCGGACACCTGCACATGAATGAGGCATTTTTGAATGACTAATCGGCCACCTGCGTCAGAACAATAGACCCATTGTTCTCATACAAATGAGGATGATGCAATCGGATAAGGTTGTTACGTAATCGGACACCTGCAAAAAAAGGGGGCATTGTTTTACGAAGTCGAGATAAGGATGACTCATCGGCCACCTGCAAACATAAAATGCATATCCGGTGACCTTGAAACGAATTGCTACCAACTGTAGCAATACCAACCTGAATTTGGTCTGAAAAAAAGTCACTAGAATGATAACAGCATTATGCCAATACGAGGAGCTGCCAATTTTGATAAACTATATATAGTGCGACCTTTTCTTTGATCAACTCGAAACCAATTTTCATTCATGCCTGGAGCTTCATGAGAATATAGCTGTCGACTAATCTATGAATAAATTCAGAAGGCGGTCTTTCCTCAAGCAGTACTCCAAAAAAAAACGATAAAAAGAGGGTATGCAGTTTGGGTTATAGCAGATGGAACAGGTTGTTGCTGGAATTTTGATATATACACAGGAAAGACTGGTGATGAAACAGAAAAAAGTTTGGGCGCCCGAGTTGTGAAAAGTTTAGCTGCTCTACTTATAAATAAAAATCACATAATATATTTTGACAACTATTTTTCTTCCGTAAAGTTAATGGGTGTTTTGGCCCTATGTTGTCGTAAAAAATGGTGAGGTTTTCCTATTTTGAGAAAAAAACTACTGATTATGACACAATTTTACTTCACAGAAGGTAGAGCTTACCTGAATGAGCTGTGGACTCAGATGTGAGTAAAATAATATAATTTTCATAAATGAACCATATGTATAATACCATTTCTCATTTCAGGAACAATTTTAATAATGTGAATAATGTGAATAATGTGCCTGTATGGCATCATCCTGTGGAACAAGAGGATATTGAAATTCGACAGTGAGTATAACAAAATATACCTTACATTTTCACGTAGCATAATTTTCATAGGATTAAAGGCGATGAGGTGCAGACGAGGGGGGAGGAAAATTCCACTATTATGGATTTGTGAGTACTCTCAGTGAATTGTGTTAAATTTTTGATTGTTTCTTCGTTTCCGATAGAATAAAAAACTATTATAGCGATGAAGAATGTGCTATTCTGATAGATTCGTGGGTATTAATCTCTTTTTCATATGATTATTTGCTATGTTTTTTTTTCTCACCTGTTTATTGTTTATTCATTTATTTTTACTTATCTCAGATCCATAATTGAAGAGGATTTGGAAATTATTGATTCGTGAGTAGTTTCAGTGAATCATGTTGACTTTGTGTTCATTTTGTTTTTTCTTTCTGCTAGAACGGAAGATGACAAAGATGATGAGGATAGATGGCTCATTCTAAATGATCCGTTAGTATAATTCTAATCATTTTGAATATAATCAATTGCTCTGGTTTTCGTTCATCTGTTTTCATTTATTCATTTATTTTTGTTCAGTCCACTGATTGAAGGGTATGAAATGGAGATTATTGATTTGTAAGTTCCACTATGTTCGATATGATCAACTGTTATTTAATTATTTTTTATATAGAACAGAAAATGATGATGATGATGATGAGGAGGAGGCGGCATTAGTGATGATTCTGGAGGATCCGTGAGTATGATTCTCATCATCTGAAGAAAAAATTCCATGTTTATCATTTTCAGATCACTCATCGATGATATAATAGAGTGCCTTGATCAAGATAATATAAATACCCCTGTAAACCAAAAGTGCACTGCGGTAAAATAGGCCTTATTATTTCTTTTGTCTCATTGATACTGATTTATTGAGTTATTTTGTTGTTTAATAAGTTATATATTATCATACTGTCTCAGAGAGTTGATTTTGAGCAGTTATTGTATTATTTCACACTGATCTGAAGAGTTGATTTCAGTCAGTCAATTTATATTTCTTGTTGTTGCAATTATTGTACACTGTTTAGGTAATATTGATATTGATACTCAGTTACTTTGAAGTCTTGAGCAAACTAGTAACATTTGAAGCACATTACTGTCATTTCAGAATTTACTTGTGATTAAAAGTATATTCATCCCTATCAAACTTAGCATTTTACTAAGCCTATAACGTACCCACCCATTTGTCCCGCTGAACTACCAGTGTCTAGTTTCTACGGTATCAAACTGGGCACTAAAATCACTTTTTCTGTTGTCAATACAATTAAGATTTAAAACACCTAGTAAATCTTATGTAATCCATCAACCAAACTCAGGGGTATATAAAATTCAATTCCATTTTTTTTTACTACTCACCCCCCTGAGATTTAAAGGCATAACACGGTATAAAAAAGTTATATTGATTTGCAATCACTGGATAATGAGTGGAAAGAACTTGCAATATTAGATCATACCTTCAAAAATGTGGAAGATGTTGAAGAATTTTGGAAAGAGGTATTCGAACTAAAAAAGAGAGGGATAGAATTTGTAATCAAATAACTACATGAATTTTGTTTCATCACAGTGTTGCTGTTTTATCATCACCCACATAATAATATTTTCAACAATATACAACAGTAATATTCGACTTTTTCTGACAATCTGGTATCACAGATTAGGGTTGTTAATCTTTGCTGGTATCTCATACCTAAATGTCTTTATTAAGTTCATGAAGATAGGAAATGGAAAGATGAATATCCCAAAGTGATAGTTATTTAATCAGATAAAAATGATAAATTCTGGAATAAATTAACTCAACCAATAACAATAAAATAAATTCTATGGGTATGGTACCTGAATTCATCACAGATATCAAAAAGGCAATGGGAAAAACAAATACCCCACTAATTTTTCAGCCATTTTTTCCATAATACTGAGTAGATTATCTTGCCTCCGCATTTTTTCTTCATGTTGTTTCTGGCAATCTTCCCGAAACTCCTCAAACCATACAGGCTCTCTCCTGAAGGTTTTTTATTTCTTTCAACTCCATGAGTTTTATTGACCTATATGTAGATAAGGCTCATCAATAAAGGAACAAATAAATAGCCTACCTTGAACATTAACAAAGTACTTATCGAAAAATTGGTTTTTATAATGATGGCGAACTTATAGACTCTTCGATAATTTGTTGTCCCATGGACAATGATGATCTTGTATATTACTGCAGGAGGAGATGGTATAAACATCTGGATCTTCGCAAAAAATCGTATCCATTTCTTTGAAAAGAGGCCAATGATTTTTTGCACCTCTCCCAGTGCTATTGTTGTCATCAACAATTTTTTCATGAGTATTTTTCAGATTTTTCAATTTATTTTCACACTGTTCAGGAGTAACTTCAGATCCACTCACTTGGTCCATCTCTTCAGCAATGGATTTCCAAACCTTTTTGTTCCTTGTTTTTTGTCTTCGAAGTTTGTTTTATTTTTGTCGTAAAGTTGAATTAGTAGCTGCACTCGAGGAGTGATCCAATGAACTTTATCAAATGAGTCTACTAAAATCATGCAAAATTATAAGTCATGATAATCATATAATCATCATCATAATATTGAGAACAGAAATATTTACCATTGGTTCCATTCATCTGATGAGCATTATTTCCTGGATCATTTCCATCTCACAGGACTACAACTTCCATCACCTCATTGTCTTCAGCATTTTCGCTGTAAATTGCTGATTGCCTGTAGGGCAACTCATCGTTTTGCGAATAATCTGAATAAAGTGATGAAGTTAATAATATGTACATTATTGTTGAACCTATATGGTTGAAATAAATATCATTCAGATAAATTATAAACTATGACATATTTCGACCTCATCATACTGCTCATATGCATCCAATAAATTAGTATCTTCAACAAATTTAGCTGAAAATGTTCACATTATAGCATTCAAGTTTTTGATATATGATAACGAATATGATGCATATATCTAACTGGGGATTGATGAGCTTGTTTCATGTGTTGTCCCACATTACTTTCTTGGCTAATGAAACCACACACTTCACACCTACCCAAATTCTCTTCTCTATGCATTCCTATATGAAATTATGAAGATTAAAAAGATTATTTCCATCAAGTATCGAAATTTTCTCAACTTGCGAAACAAAGGGAGTAATTTTTGTTATTGTTGTCGTCCAGTGTTAAACTTCCGCGTCTTTCGTTTGACTTGAATCTGGTGGTAATGCGCATGCGTGTCCTTTGCGACTCTGGCATAGGAACTCCCATTTTTGGATTGTGCACAACAATTGAATCAGTATTGGGAATTTTTGATGAATATGCCAAAAAACTGAATTTCTTGAAGTATATTCTAAACTATAAGTTCAGCCAGGCTATTATGTTCTAAAAGGTAAGGCAGCAAGCACTATTGGAGAAGTTTCATACTACAACTGTAACAGGACTGAAACAAGGACGTTTTTATATTTTATATCTTGCATTCATGCAAAATGCTCATGTCCAAATAATAATATATTCTTATAGGTTATAGTACAAAAGATGAAGCACAGAAGAAGCGACTGCAGAAATGTCAAGGTTCATGTAAATTGAACTACTTTATCACCACTTATATTAAAGTGACATCTGAAAATAGTAAATGTCACATTGAATGGCAGAAAACTCATTATGGTCATGATTTTGAACAAAGCCTGACAGAAATTTCATTGCATCTCAACTTATTATTGCAGTTACTACACAATGGTGAATTTCAGTGTTTATTATTATTTGATCACTTACAGAACTGAAAACTAGTAGTTTGAATATAATCAATTGCTCTGGTTTTTGTTCATCTGTTTTCATTTATTTATTTATTTTTGTTTAGTCCACTGATTGAAGGGTATGAAATGGAGATTATTGATTTGTAAGTTCCACTATGTTCGATATGATCAACTGTTATTTAATTATTTTTTATATAGAACAGAAAATGATGATGATGATGATGATGAGGAGGAGGCGGCATTAGTGATGATTCTGGAGGATCCGTGAGTATGATTCTCATCATCTGTAGAAAAATTCCATGTTTATCATTTTCAAATCACTCATCGATGATATAATAGAGTGCCTTGATCAAGATAATATAATTGCAACATGTCATTGATTTAATATACACTCAGTATAGCTACATGAAATACCCCTGTAAACCAAAAGTGCACTGCGGTAAAATAGGCCTTATTATTTCATTTGTCTCATTGATACTGAATTAGTGAGTTATTTTGTTGTTTAATAAGTTATGTATTATCATACTGTCTCAGAGAGTTGATTCTGAGCAGTTATTGTATTATTTCACACTGATCTGAAGAGTTGATTTCAGTCAGTCAATTTATATTTCTTGTTGTTGCAATTATTATACACTGTTTAGGTAATATTGATATTGATACTCAGTTACTTTGAAGTCTTGAGCCAACTAGTAACATTTGAAGCACATTACTGTCATTTCAGAATTTACTTGTGATTAAAAGCATATTCATCCCTATCAAACTTAGTATTTTACTAAGCCTATAACGTACCCACCCATTTGTTCCGCTGAACTACCAGTGTCTAGTTTCTACGGTATCAAACTGGGCACTAAAAACACTTTTTCTGTTGTCAATACAATTAAGATTTAAAACACCTAGTAAATCTTAGGTAATCCATCAACCAAACTCAGAGGTAAATAAAATTCAATTTCTTTTTTTTTACTACTCACCCCCGTGAGATTTAAAGGCATAACACAGTATTAAAAAATTATATTGATTTGCAATCACTGGATAATGAGTGGAAAGAACTTGCAATATTAGATCATACCTTCAAAAATGTGGAAGATGTTGAAGAATTTTGGAAAGAGGTATTCGAACTAAAAAATGCTGGTGGAATACACCTATTTCCAAATTTATCTATTGTAATCAAATTGTTGCTTGTATTACCATTCTCCAACGTTTCTGTTGAAAGGATATTCAGTGTCCTCAAAAATATAAAATCCGATCACAGAAACCGATTATTGACAAGTACAATTAATTCCTTAATATTCACCAAAGAAGGCGTAAAAGAAAAAGGGAGATGTTTTAATTTTGAACCAGCACCAAATATGTTTTCAAATGTTTGAAAAAAAAAGTAATATTTTCTACTAGGGACAATGATGTATTTTAAGTGACCGTTTTCTGCTTGAAAAAATCTTGAGCAACTACTTATATAATATCCGTTTTTCATATTTTGACCAGCAGCATCAAAATATATTCATGCAATATACTCAAGTATTTTATGAAAATTATTGGTACCTTATAAAAAGTGAAGGTTTCTAGGCATTTAGTGTTTATACAAGAAAATAAAAATCTAAGTTCCTTGTTTTTTCCAAAGACACTATAATATAGGTTATACTTTAGATGTTTTTATTTAGTTATAGGAAACCTAAACAGACTGAAGGCAGTATTATTTGTTATTTGATTTGTATGATGTATTTGTGAGATGTTTGTATAAATAGTAAATTTTTTTGAAATAAAATATGAAATTGAGGAATATTTTTAATATAATATTTAGTTGAATCCGATTCTGGACCGACACTGTTAACTGTTTCAATCACAAATAAAAAAAAATTGCCTCTACCGAAGACCTAAGGTCGAAGGTCAAACCCCGAACCTCTTGTATATTATTGAAATATTTATTTTTCGGTGTCCTAGAGTTACATATTACATATTACGATAGCGTTTGCGTCACCCAATCTAGCGTACCTACGTTAGCGTAAGCGACGTTAGCGTATCTCTAATTCTGTGGTTAAACCTAGGTCACAGGTCATAGGACACAAATTTTCTGTTATTTGTTATTTCACTGTGCGGAGAATTTTGTGTAAATCGGAGAATTTGGCACTTCGTGGTGGAGAATTTTGGACTACCTCAGTGGCAACACTGGTCCTGGGCAATGAGCAAGTGAAATGGCTGTAAGCCAATAATATTGAATTTTTCATTCATCCTCGAAATGAGGTATTATATTTCACTCTCAATTTCCAGTTTCCATGTAGTGTAGGAAATTTTGAGGTATCGTTTGTGGTATATATTTTCGGAAACTGTCCATTATTATGGGATTTTGAAGCCTTGGCGAAAAAGTGAGGTTGGAAGCACATGAACCGAAAACCCTTTTCTAAAAGAATAAGGTAAATCGAGCTGATAATTCAATCAATTGACCAGTATTTCGATGACTGAAACACTTTCCAGAGCGGTACATAGTTGGATCGTTGGATCGAATCGATAGATTTAGAAATTTTAAGCATAGCAGCTTGTGCATTTCCTGCTTATGCTATAACGTGCTGGTATCTGGAACTGTATCTTATAGTCTGTATCTGGAGCTGTTTCTGGAGTTGCATTTGGAGCTGTAGCTGTACCTGAAGCAATAGCTGTAGCAAAGATCAAGCCTGTGATTGGGCCATGGCTGTCACGCAAGTTTTTAATAACATTTTGATTACTTTTCATAGCATTATTATTATTTTTTGTCGACTTTCATGATATTATTCTGATGATTAGTATGATATACAACTGTATCTGATGATTAGTATGATATACCCCTGTTAACGTAACAGGCACGGTTGCAACCTTGCGGTTTACGGATTTAGGTCTGGGAACTGGGAAGGTCATATGATTTTGCATTACTTATAAAATAGCATAGGTATATTCCTATGAATTTATGAACATTTAGTTTCTGGGTGGGTTTTTAATGTGGATTTCAAGGGTATGGGATAAAACTGGGATTTAAATATTATGTAATACTTGGGTGATATACAGTCAGGTTTTGATTTGAACATTTGAAGTATTCAGTAGTGAGGAACATTGTTGCTAGTAATATTCAAATATATAGCACTTCAATCTTCAAAGTAGTATTGTGTCAGGATTTCCAAGTTTGATATTTATTAAATGGTATAGTATTGGGAAAATGTTTGTCTTTCAATTTGCCATACATAGCTATTGAAATAAGATATTAACCATGGTAAGTGGGGTTAATATTGAGTCATTGTGAGGGTATGCAGTCCACATTTACCTGGCGCCCTTATTAACATCCATTATTTTGGAGTAGATCTGAACCCACTCCGTCTCCACTGAAGTTCAGTCGCGAGCCCATATCATCTGTCAGCAAAGGACAGATATATTTGTCAATCTCCAAGTAAGGTTGTGACAAATTTTGGCGCCCAACGTGGGGCCTTAAATAAAAATTTTTTTTTTGGAATTTTTTTTTGTATTCTAGTATCTCTGACTTCCTTTTTAGTAAGTTCAGTTTTTTTTTGAAGTGCTATATTCCCTAGTTAGTGGTAATCTGGTAATACTTTGAATGTTCGAATATTATTTTCTTTACAGGTACAGATTATCGGATCTATGATTATAGTATATTTTTAGTAGATTTTTCGCAGCTAGTTAAGAGAAATTTTTATGCTCACTGTCCTGGCTATACAGGGTAGAATTTTTTTTGGTTTAAATTGTTTCTGAAGTTTGAGAAAATGGAGGGTAAAATGGAAATAAATAGATTCGACAAAGAGGAATTGACTTATGAGTTGGCAATTAGGGGTGTAACTGATAAAACCACTGTTGAGGAAATGAGGAAGTGCCTGCGAGGCTATATAAGATTGGAAAATTCATCAACTCCCCCTGTTTATCCCACAAATGTTTTCACTTTTGATGCTGATGTTTTGTATTCAACTGACAAGCTTGCAGATTTACAGGGATTAGTTTTCGGCTTTGCGGATTTTGAATCAAGTCCAAATTTTTTGAAAGTCAATTCTAAGATTCTTCACGCTTTTAAACGTGCAGAGAGAGCTGTTGTTGCTAAGGATTAGGATCATGTAGTCAAATCTAAATTTCTGGTAGAATTTTTGAATTTGCAGTCTGAACTCAAGTCACGGTCTAGAAAATTTAAAAGATCATCTCAACAAATTTCAACTTCTTTAGAGCTTAGTGTTCTCATGTCATCTACAGGAATTAGCAGCTCATCAGAGAGTGAAGAATCTGATGATGACGTAGTAGGAAATGTACCTTCAGTACCAGTGTCTGTCCCCATACACAGTGTGTCCCAGTATCAAAGTGGAACATAACTAAATTTGATGGAGATAATAGTAAAATTTTTTAGGAACTGGTTGTACTTGCAATTTTTCAGTTGGACGGAAATATCTCCGATTCATAAGAGTAGTTGATCAACTTGCAGGAAACAGGTGTTAGTTCGGGAGCACATTTCTTGAGAACAATCGGTGGGATTTCGTCGGAGCCACAAGCTTTGTTGGTATTGAGACCCAATCAAATCTTCCTTATAGTACGATGGCGGAAGGTGATCTCGGGCATTTGACTGTCAATTGGCGTTATGTTTGGAGGTTGTTTTCCCGATGATCCAGAAAGGAATTTCCATCAGATAAAAAGTGTTCCATCTTCCTTGGTTAGAGGAAGAAACGAGCTGGAAGTGAAGTTTCTTCCTACAGCTTTGGCGAAGGATCAAAATGAACAGGATCCGTTAGGACCATTTTTGTAGAAAATTAACTGAACTTCAATTTTTATCTGAACCGAAAATCTCTAACTGCCATATTTCAGGAGATATTGGCTGAAAACCTATCTTCCTGGTCTTTTGGGGCCATTTTCTCTGCCATCGCACGCGTTTTCCAGTCAAACTTTGTCTCATGTTCAATGAGGTACCAAAAGCTACTTCCAACCGGAAGATGAAAATAGTGCGTAATTAACGTTAACTTTGCCTTTTCTTCCTCCTTCATTTATTGGACTAGTAGCGAAAGGGTTAATTTCTATTATTTTATCATTTATTTTCTCCAAAAACCGATGCCTGATGTCTCCCAAACCAACAATAAGTCAAAACTCAAAATATAAAAAAAAACAGCTGTTCCGAAAATGAACTGTAACCACAATGACCAGGAGAAAACCACTGTCAAAAACTAATGTCACCAGTTTGGTGAGCAATGGTAACTTTCGTAGATTAACGGAACATATCCTTACATAACTCAATTTCATTGAAAACATTGACAGCATTTATTGACACGCGAAAGTTAACAATTGACGGGAGTTTGACATCCAGTAAAGATCCAGTACCCGATGTACTAGAGTAAGAATTGTTGATAGCTTTGCGATGAGTCAATTTTCAATTCATTATAATCCAGCAAATCCTGTTCTGAACTTGATCATAAGTTCTGTAAAATCCAGTGTCATAAAACGGATGAGTAAGAGAGTCCACCACGGACTCTTTTGTCTGTTCAGAGAGACCGGGCCTAATTTACCCTCCCCAGGCCTTCAGCATCCATTCTAATACCTCTCGGGGGTGCTTGTGCATAAAACCAGGTCAACCAGGAGGAAGCTAATTTGCTAATAGCCTTCTTGATTGCATAGAACTGGATTCGTTCTTACACTAAACCTGCACTCGTCCTCGCTTTCCGGGCTTTGGTATCTTTCTTTGGTGCACTGCTTAATTATCCTGCCTGTTTCTCTTCCTGCTTGATCAAGTTAATGACATATATTTTTCTGCTTGCATTTATTTTTCTTTTGTATTTTTTATGGCTTGCCTGTTGCCTAACCTCTGCAACTGCTACTCGTTAACTTCAAGTTCTAAGGTGTTTGCATATGCCCAGTGGAACAAACTGTTCCTCGGGACTGTCAGTGTCAGTGTCAATAGAAATGTCAGTAGGAATGTCAATTTGAAGACATAAACCTGTATGATGTGAGAATTTATTGATTATTGATTATTTATTTACTTGATTTCCTGTAACAACTGATGCACAAAAAGGGAATTGAATGAACCTGTACTCAACCTGTCTATGTGCTTCTGATTTTCCTGTCCTGATGACAAAGGTACAGAGTCATTTCCATTCCAGAAACCATATTCCTGATAATCAATATTGGGATGGTAGTAACCCAACCCAATAGCGAAAGTATTAATTAAAAACATCCATCCAGAGCACCCAGTATTCCAGGATTCCCAAGGGGCTGTAATTGAAGCATACAGTCTCTTGGCCCCTTGATTCCAGGTCGATTCAACAGCATTGACCCCTGGTTCACTAGACATACTGTGTCTTATTCACTGTGCTACTTTGGGCCTCTTACCAAGATAATTGGTGCAGAGTAGGTAGAGTAAACTATCTCAGAAATAATCTGGCGCTCGAGAAACCTCGACAGGTTCCAGAAGTCTGTTCAACGAGCGCCCCAGAAATGAAGGCCGTTACACTGCTTTATTTCCAGATACTTTTTCTTGAATGGGTTATTGTGGTCAATCCTTGTCTGAATTCTTATATTTTCTAATGATGTGCAAGGTCGATGAAATTCATATTCAAAGTAACTAATTTATTATTAAGTTATGTGAGCCATCAACTATGACTTCTGCAACCATGAATTTATAAACTCTCCAAGTTGAATACAAACTCCATTGATCTTAGTGTATTATCCTGTAACCCCGAAGTGAACTGTTGTTCAATCTCGATCACTAAACAAGTTCAATCAAGATCAATGTGTTGTGTTCAATGTTCCTGCAATAATATATGCCCATCATTTTCGCAAAACACTCTGATGTATATACGAATATGAGATTTCATACAAGTATAGGTCACAATTACTAAATCTAGAAAAAATCTTGTGAAATAGAGCTGCAATGAAAAATATTTCAAGTACATAAAATACTTGAAGAGATAAAGTGAAAAACTGTTTAGAGGAAATTGCTTGAGCATTATGAGAATGTGATTGAAAAAAAATCTAGAAATTTTTCATCAATTTGGGAGCATGGAGAATTTCATAATATTTTGCAGAGGATGGATTTATCTTGGAAATGAAAACTTTAGTATCCGAAGATGTGTTATTTTCGCGAAATTATTCAATGTTTGGGTTAGTGTGAAAATGTGCTTGTTGTGGTTCATTCCAGTAGTTGAAGAAAAAGTCAATGTTTATTTAATTCTTCTATCAGGCATGTAAGAAATATAGACGAAACTTTTGGTTTCAAAAATGAGGTCTTTGCAATGATTAAAGAGAAAACCAAGCATATGGCAGAACGGCAAAAGCATGGGTGTCTTTTGGTAGACGATTGCAAAATAAACCCTACCAAAAAGTTTGACAAGAACACAATGGAATTTGTGGGATTCGTTAATCTAGGAAAATAAACCCCGAAACGAATGGAAGATCAATTTACCATTTGCTGGTCATTGCTTGCAGGCTCTCGGATGTTTCCTTACAAAAGGAAACATCACATGTGGAAGAACATGGGCGTACAAAACAGTTCACAGCCTTGGTGTGAACATCCAATGAACCCCTCGAGAAAGCTGAGAATGTGTTCTGACTCTCCACACCTGATTAAATGTCTGAGGAATATTCTGGAAGAAAAGAGAACATTTCAGGTATTTTCATTCATAATTATCATAAATTGTCATACATTTCAGCGAACCAGTTCAAATCCTTTGATAGATTCCTGAAGGACTCGTCAAATATGAAGTATTTGGAAAGCTACTTGAACATGAATCCAAAAGACACTTTAAAATGGCTTTCAAATTGACTAAAGCCCATGTACATCCCAATTTCGGAGAAAAAATGTGCACCCGATTAGTATTTCAGGTGAAATGAACTCTGCAGAAAGCTACGCCAAAACCTACTGGGACAACTGATATTTGTAATGATAGTTGATTTGAGTTTATAATGACACAATTTTAATTTCAGCTATTTAGTAATACAGTGACTTCTGCAATAGAAGTGAACTATTCTTAATTAGGCACAGCTACAGAACCTACAGTAACATTCTGTAGAAGAATAAACAAATTAGTGGATTTAATGAATTCCCCAAATCCAAGAACAGCCTTGAAAACTAATTCTGCAAAATACCGGGTAATTGAAAAATATAATTGATTTTGACACCCGTGGTTAGCATCTGATTGTTATTAATGATTGCAATAATTCAATCCTCAAAGGAATCAAGGAATTGCGATTATTTTACCTCTTTCGATTTAAAGAACTAATAGATTTTTTGATCTACCTATTGTGGGAGCAGTGTTCTTCAAAGAACATTTCCTTGTCCCAATCAACTTTTGAAGGGCTTAAAGCCACTATATCTTGTACCTTGGATTTGACCAAATATCTTTCGGAGCTTGGGTTCAAATCCTTCATGACAGCAAGAAAAAATCAAGATCATTTGAAGGTAAAGAAATTACTCAAAATTAGATTATTCAAATGAATTTACTTCTAATTTCATATGTTTTTATTTAAATTGGCAAAAGCTATGAAACATAGTAAATCAATTTGGTAAGTCAATTGTTCAACTCAAGTAATGATCAGAGATGAGTTAAAAAAATTAATAAAATCATACTGATAGATATAGATATCATCTGTCTATGAATGGGTGTTAGTATATTACACACCGAGGAGGGAAGTGATTCATTCCTGTCGTGAGATTAGTTAGTTAACCGAGATGCAAAGCGTCGAAGTTAGCTATAATTTCGAGACAGGAATGAAACTTCCTACCGAGGTTTGTATACTATTTTATTTACAACCATCATATTTCGATCAAAATTGATAAATCTCTGTTTCGTTCTGAACATACCTGAATTATTACATGAGTGAGGGCGGAAAGTGACGGCGGGAAGTAGAGGTGTGTAATGTGACACTTCACAACCTTCAATAACGTTATAATGACAACATCACATATATCGTCGGTGAAATGACAAAACCACGTAAATGACACAACGATGAAAAATAGGATCAAAGTGCCAAAAGTTGTGTCAATCTAGTGCGCATGCATCGCTCAAAGCACGTAACCGTCAAAAGATTCTACGATTCTTGAAATTAGGAAAACATAAACACGTATCTGATATCATCAAATAAGTGATACGCAAAACTACGTAACTGTCAGAACTGTGTTGAAAGTTTGGTTATGTGTGTGTTGTATTAGTTTCAACCGTTTTTTGAATAATACCTTCACACTGTTGAATTAATTAGTGTTTTTGTTTGTGTTACATTGTAGTTTCTTGTATGATAGAAATATACAATCGTAAGTTTGTTATTATTTTATCAAATCTGCCTATCAGATACGTGCTCTCGCAATGACTGGATTCGTACATTTCACGCAGATACGTGCTTTCATCATTTCCAACAAAGATATTCGCACATATTTGGAATTACATAAAATGCTTGAGTGATGAATTTTTTGAAGATTTCCTAGTATTAGCACCATCAGAATCAACAGAAGAAACCATGGAAACTGAACCAGAGCATAATCCAGAGGTGTCTAATTATTCTAATGAAAATACTGAACAGAATGGGAACATCTCTAGTGATACTGTTCAGATTTCCGAGAATAACTTATGTTGTGAGTATAGACAAAATTTTAGGAAATCGAACAATATTCAATATTGTGTGATTCAATTATAGATGAACCAGCTCAGTTTTTCGTCATGGCTATGGATAGGGTTATTATTGTCGAAGATAAATCTCTGCACTGTGGTAACGCAATAGTTCCTGATGAACTGAATCAATCAGGACCATCACTTGAAACCACCCAGCCACTGAAAGAACTGATGCAGCCAGAACAACAAAATTCAGATGAGGAATACTTTCCTGAAAACGATGAGTCTGGTAACTCTGATGGTACAAGTGATGCAGAACAACGTGAAAATATTGAGAACAGAGCTATTGGAGATACTCCAACGGAAAATGCCACCGTAACAAGGGGTAATAAAAAAAAGGAAATAAAATACTCAGGGAAAAAAGCTTAGCATACAAAGGATTGAGACGAAATAAAGGAACTTCAAAATTTCTTTATGAAATTGATAGAGAAAAAAGCATTTTGAAACCCACTTGTGCATCTCCAATGTGTGAGAAGAGTAAAAATAGGTTTTGCCAAATTTTCACTGCTGCCGACCGTGCACAACTGTTTAAGAACTTTTGGCAAATGTCTTGGGACATGCGCAAAGTACATGTTTCTACAACTGTCAAATCGGTACCACCTAAACGACCTGCCTGGAGACAATTCTAGACGATCATTAACTCTGCAGTATTACCTAAGAAAAAATAGCGAAATGTTTCAGGTCTGTAAATTAATGTACTCGCATACTTTTGGTATCAATGAATGGATGATGAAACACTGGGTGAATAGTGGAGTGAATAACGATCTCAAAGATTCTAGAGATCTGAATGTTCCTACAAGGCAACGTCTCAGTAATGAGATGAAACAGAAGATGGAACTTATGAAGGAGTTTTCGAAAGATTTGCCAAAACTAGAATCACATTATTGTAGGGCTTCCACATCAAAATTGTATTTGGAGCCACTTTTTCAAACTAAAATGGACGTTTACAGACTTCACAAGGAACACTGTATACAAAATAATATGACAGCTCTATGCGCTATATCTTTCAAACAGGAGATGAAGAAGCTCAACATTGGTATCCACCGACCAAAAAAGGATCAATGCGATCTATGCATTGGTCATAAAACTAGAAATATTTCAAACGAGATTTACGACAATCACATCAGAAGGAAGGATCAAGCAAGGCGTCAGAATCAAGAAGATAAAGACCTTGCATGCACTAGAAAAGATGACGATGGACTATGGATGTTCAGGCGGTGAAATTGGCTCAGGTGTTGCATGCATCGGCTATCTATTACAAAACTAAGTTGAGTGTCCATAACTTCTGCATGTTCAATTTAGCTTCGAGGGATGTTTATTGATATTTATGGTATGAGGCAGAAGGCGGTCTAGAAGCTAGAGTGTTTTCTACAATAATCACGAAGCATCTTGCAACTTATCTGGAGGAGCAAGCTAACTGTTCTAAGCTTTTCGATCGTCTTACATTTATCCACAGTTAAAAATAAAAATTATTCAATCATATCTGATAGGACTGATTCAATACCTAAAGTTGACCAATAGTTTCATGACCCATAATTTTGTTATTGCTTCTATCTCGATATTATTATATTCTCCCCATCTCTAGTCTATTTGATGTTCCACGTCACCTCTACCACTTCATGTCAAAGTCATTCAATTCGATGATGTTTGATTTTTGACATTTCATTTTTCTTGTCTTCTCAAGAGTTCGTCATGAACAGATAATACTTTTGTCGATTTTTATCTGAATACTACTTAACATGATATTTAAAGTTCCCTAACAAAGGGGTTCCGCAATAATTGCGGTCCCCATTCAACATTTTTATAATTTTTCTTAAACATTTTTCAATAATATAAATATGTGAACATAACTTTTTTCCTCCAGAACAGGTGAGTTTTTTTGCCCTATCGTTGTTGAGGGGTTTGTCTGACCTTGTTCTTCGTTTTTTTCTCACTTTAGTACTCCTATATAACAATAACGCTGATGATGGAGCTTTGAAGCTTCGAAATATGTCCCTGTAAGATTGCTCACAATAAAAAATAGCTTTGGTGGAGTCGACTGTAAGAATTTCGTCCTATCCTGATACATCAATGGTTTGACTAGCAGTACTTTCAATGTTTCTTTTCCAAAAACAAGAGATTTTCCAGTTCAAATGCCAACTCAAAAGGCATATAAGAACCCAATACCAATAACACAAGACAAAAAGGACAACTTAAAAACTTTGCTTAAATGGGTGGAGGAACCATTCAAACCATTTCATGAAAACATTATTCGAACATCAAAAACCAAGAAAGCCACAAATTGAGCTATATTCTATTGAAATAGTTCGATAATAAAAATATTTGTTGTGAGAGAGAGAGAGAATATGCTTTATTGTCTAAAGATGTAAAATCTCATTGACAAAGTAAGTAAAAAAAATAACCTTGAAATAAATATCAAGACTAGAACAAGAGGAAATCGCTACTATAACAACACAATATTTTAAAATCTATTTGAACACTTAGCTAGTTCATAAGGGACACATTACAACATATTAAAATATTCCTAATAAAAATGGTTTTATGGTTAAAATGTATCATCAAAAAACTCTTGTAAACTATAATAGGGTTTATCCGAAAAGAGTGCTTTTATTCTATGCTTGCATTTTTTATTGGATCCAACTTCCTTGGTGTCTTTTGGCAAATGATTGAACATCTTACAGCCTACATAAATTATTGAATCTTTAACTAGAGCCGATGATGGAATTGGTAATTTAATGTTACCTGCTTGTCGGGTGGCATGGTGTGCAGAAACCTGTGTTTTATTGCAGAAGCAACCTTAGTCCACTTCTTTGATATTTTTTTTCGAAATTTGTGAATATTCATATCACATTTTGTTTACTGTATATTCTCACTATAGTGGAAAACTTCAAACCTCAAGCACCTGTTTTACTCAAAATACTCAGATGAACTTGCAGAACGTTTTTTTCACCTCCTGAAAATTGTCAAAAAGTGACTTAGGTTGTTTCTGAAATAAGCGATTCAAATTCAGGTTGGCCATTACATTAATTTTGCAATAGGGATAGGTACTTCTCAATGGAAAAATATAAGAGATAGGGGGACATGGGGTACATTAATTTGTCCTGAGAGGGGAACACTCTTCACATGTACACCATGGATCTTAAGTAGGTACTTTAAATATAATTTTTTATGCATTAAGTACAATTTGATAAGCTTTCAAGTACTCTAGTACCGAGCTGAGTACTAAAATCATCAATATTCATATTTTCAGTACCTTAAGTACGAGTTTGAAATATTTTAAGTACTTTTAGATTACCAGATATTCAAATTTTGAGTATTTCCCCCCCTCGGATTGGAAAATTAATACTCATTATTTAAAAAACAACGCCTAATTTTCATACTATAATACCGAAAGTATTTTCTCTCTCTTTGTGTTGTGAATTGTTCCATATATCTAAAGATATTTGATGAACAACTAAAATTTGTTCAACTACATTTGGAAAAAGATTTCAAGTAGGTATTCTTCATGACATACTTTTCTGTTTTCTTGTGGTATCTTCATTTCAGTATGACATCATTGATATGGAGTAATGTCTAATATATTCTAGTACTACACTCAACACGAAAGAGAAACCATTTTCACTACAATCAATTATTTCCTATACAAGGTACGGTCGGATGCAATGAATATGTCGCACAAGGGCAGAGGTAGAGACTCTAGTCACTTCTACAAGAGCCCTAACACCATCCAACCGTGACATGTATTTTGCATCTGACTGTACATGTGGGGTAGTTTCATTCAGGCATGGGAAAGATATGAGGAACAAAGGAAATACTATTGAATTGTAATTTATTTGAAGAAGATGTTCAGCCACTTTAATACGCCAAGTCATGCAAAAATTGGAAGCATGGATTTGAAATTGAATATATATATTCACTCTTTGAAGTACGCTGGATCACACATTGAACCGCCATTTTCTCGACCTTTCTCATACGGTGGTAGAAATTATGTACCACCTAAATTGAAATTATTTGTGTTGCGTTCGTCGGTACGAAACGTGCACCACCGCATAGAATCATTTCATTGGCGCCTAATGTGTCCGCAGACACAAAGTTGTCGAACTGTGGCGGTTTGGTTTGAGGTTATGGGCAGTTGTTTATTTCTTGCATAGCCTGATGTGACCTGACTTTTTATTCATGAATGAAACTGATATTCTTCATTTATAATTGCTGCTATTGTGTGAATTTTGTGTAATAACAAAACATAAAGGTGAGCTGGTATACATTTTCAATGTACCTTATGTTCAAAACCTGACTTTTGATATTTTTTTTTAGTGATTTAAAATCGTACCACCGTGCTGTCAGAAACATGAACCGGAGGCGTGATGCAAGTAATATATCTACCGCGGAGGTGGGCTCTGTCCATCCAGTTCTCGAGCTCTTGCAGACAATAGGGGGGACTAGTTGTGGTTTGTACAGACTTTTCCAGGTGCACAAGTGTCGTCGACAATGACCAGAAGGTGTTGTCACCGGAGATTCACCTTGTCACATGTATTTTCACCTGTCTCACCTGTGTCACCGAGTGAATTTGCGATTCACCTTGTCTATTTGTGGTTTGTGCAGACTTTTTCAGGTGCACAAGTGTCGACGACAATGACCAGAAGATGTTGTCACCGAAGATTCACTTTGTCACCTGTCACCTATAGGTACATTTCACCTGTTTCACCTACTTTACTGATTCACAATTATATGTTCCAAATTCTAGTTCCACAGACCTCAATCACCCTATATACATGTTTGAAATATCAATTGGATATCGCAAGCTGACCCAGAGGTCAGGATTATCATGTTTTTATTTTGAATGATATGAGACCTTGTTATTCATATATTTTTTTCTGCAGTTCGATTGAATGTTATTCAAAATTCAGCTGACAAGTTATTTGTGCCATTAAGGACCATTTCGGAGAAATTTTGCTGAACTTTCAGTTCCAGGAAAGTATAAAAGCTGTGATTATGTTATACCTCAATATCAGGTATACCTGCTGTGAATTGTTTGTGTTGTGGTAACTTATTGGTGAGTACCTCGTAATATTTTTTATTTCTTGTGTTTTATTGATGGGTATATGCTATCAGAATAGCTATTATCAGTTTGGGTTTATTGAATGAAATCGGAACAGTGGAATATAGGTGTACAATTTATTTATTGATCATGAATCAGGAAGATATGATACTACAATATTTTTATTACATTAGTGAGGGGGCTATACCTTACTAAACGGTCATGTAATATTATACAGTAGGCAGTGGTGTTTGCAGGAATGTTTTGATTTGTTTCAAATTCGAGGCGAATGTCCACACTACCTGTCATTAAAGATTCGTTTTGTCTACTACAATCTATTACAATTGATGGTGCTATATCATGGAATTTCGATAATGTTAGACACGGTTCACCAGAATTTTTATAGTAATATGACTCTTGAAATCGTGCATACATTTCATATATAACAGAAAACTGATATTTATTGAAATTGAGATTCAAATTGTCATAGGGGTACACTTCAGAGTTCAGGTAAAGTTTCATATTGGTGAGATTACAGTGATCGAATCGACTCATATTTTTTTGAATGTCATTTTTTCTGTTCGTTTGGAAACCGACAATAACGAATCTTGGCTTTTCCATTTGGCTGGATGCTTTGACGTTCCAGGAGTGGCGCATAGTTGACTGTAAAAGAGGAAATTCATGATGTTCCCATGACCTGAAGGCTATCTCCAAATCTCTTCCCTTTTCAATATACTTGATTACAGGGCCCACCTCCGCGGTAGATATACTACTGATGCAATATGGTCCAATTTGGTTGACATGACAGAAGATGAACTATATGCAGAAATAGATATGATCGGAAATGATTATATCCAATTCCTTCTGATCGTGACTTAGATAATGATGATGCTTATTACTCTAGCAAAGAGAATGAAAAACAATTTGGTAACTACTTGGGAGAAGCGTGTTTATAATCTCAAAACTCCAGACATATGCCAATTGGTGCGAATATCTTTTTTCTTCGAGCTGCAGTAAGCACATCTTCTGCGACTGGTTCTCATTGGCTGGTGCGCACTTTCTGTTGTTCTAACGTTATTCGAAACAGTGGGTTAATGATAACTTTTCTTCGGAAATCTCTGAGACTAAGTTTGGTATTTTCTTTATGGTAAAGTTCATATAGCACGAATGCAATGGTCATTGCTGTGCCAAAAAAAAAATACGGTGCCACCATTTATGGCTCTTCCGATCAAGCCCATAATATGTAGGCATTTGGTCTAATTTGTTAACAAAATTCGAATTTTCATGATAGTCGCGTAATAGGGAAGGGCATGGAATATGCACAATACTGCCATCCTTTTCTCGTATTTTTACTTGTGTTACCATTGAAGGGTCATGATAGTTCGATAACAAATGCACAGACCTCTTGTCACGCCATTTCACAGCTGTCAATCCACTATTACTGATAAACCACTCCCATTCCCCACTTTTTAGGGTTACTATCTATCACTAGAAAAGTCTCAACTTCACGAAAGAAAAATAGTTGTCAAAATATATTTTGTGATTTTTATTCATAAATAGAGCAGCTAAACTTTTCACAACTCGGGCGCCCAAACTTTTTTTTGTGTTATCACCAGTCTTTTCTGTGTATATATCAAAATTCCAGCAATAACCTGTTTCATCTGCTAGAACCCAAACTTTATACCCACTTTTCATCGTTTTTTTTTTTGGTAACTACTGCTCGAGGAAAGACCGCCCTTTGAATTCAATCATAGATTCGTCGACAGTTATATTCTCATGAGGCTCCAGGCATGACAGAAAATTGGTTTTAAGTTGATCAAAAATCGCACTATATATAGTTTATCAAAATTGGCAGCCCCACGTACTGACATAATGCTGTTATCATTTAGGTGGAGGTTCGAAAGATTCCAGCCAAATCTATGAAGTCTCATTAGTTTGCTTATACAGAGTGGGCCATTGAAACGAAACAGCGGCTCTGTAGGTCGGCAGAACCGAGTTACATAAAAAACGCTTTGGCACATCAACAACATATTCGAGGGGGACATCGTTCGCGATGAAATTCACCCGAAATACATTCCATTTCTCGGAGCTGTGACTGCCACCCCTGAATTTTCAAATGGCAACATATGGCATGTGATACCCCATTTGAAAGGTATTTCCCTTATTAATATCAAACAATGAAAATAAATTAATTCCATCGATTCGTTTTCGAGATATAGAAACTTGAAGTTGGAAAATCACTTTTCATTCACTCAATCAATAAAAACAATATCTGATAATGCAACTGTCGCAATAATTATTTTTGTCAATGAATTAAATGTTCAAACTGTTTACCACCCATTTCCATACAATAGTACAAGTTCTGTTTAAAATGAGACCTCACATTAGTAGTGTACCTACCTGGGTATCAGCTCAAGATGACCGCCGCCGGAAGTGACGTCACAAGACCGTTCCTGTAATGAAAGGTGTTGGCTGCGCGGAAGAGACGTCACAAGATGGCTGCCACCAGAAGTGACAGATGACAAGTGACAGATGCCATGGGGAGCGGAACACAAGGAGTAACAGATGACATGGCACACAAGAAGTGACTGATGACATGTGACAGATGACACAGGACAGATCACAGATAGCATGGAACACTAGGCATGACAGATGACAAGTGACATATGACAACTGACAGATGACAGGGAGCATGAAACACAAGAAGTGGCATGGAGCACGGAACACGAGAAGTGACAGATTACATGGAGCATGGACCACAAGGAGAGACAGATGGCATATGACACGTGGGACTCAATACTCTGGACTCTGGACTCTAGACCTTTTGGGTGTGTTCTAGAACATATCCATTCTTCTTCTTTTCGAAAGGTGGTGGATGACGACACAATCTCGTGACTTTTTTTTTCTCACCAAATTTAGGTTGGTATTACTACAATTGGTAGCACTTCGTTTCAAGGTCACCCGATATGCATGTTATGTTTGCAGGTGGCCGATGAGTCATCCCTATCTCGACTTCGTAGAACAGTGCTGCCTTTGTTTGCAGGTGTCTGATTACGTAACAACCTCATCCGATTGCATCATCCTCATTTGTATGAGAACAATGGGTCTATTGTTCTGACGCAGGTGGCCGATGAGTAATTCAACAATGCCTCTTTCGTGTGCAGGTGTCCGATTACGTAATATCCTCGTCCGATTACATCATCCTCATCTGTGTGAGAACAATTGGTTCATTGTTCCGACGCAGGTGGCCGATCCCCAGTAGCACAGAATATCAGCTGCAAATCGGCTCTGCATTGGCCCAATATTTGAATATCGTAAATCGGTCGAATGATATTGTAACGATATTGAATAAGTGAGTTGGACGGATAAATACAATGTTGATAGGCTTACATTTTTCAGGATCTTGAGAATCCTACATTGTATTGATATTCATAATGACATATTTGATGAAATCTATATTCCTCCTATATCATGATGATTTATGTCTCGATATTGATAAACCTTCATGATAGATATATTGATTGCCTGATATCAGTTCATATTACAACTGGATATGTAACCTATATCGATAGAATGTATCTTGGAGGATATTGCAATAAAACATCAGGTTCAATATCGTCACGTGGACTTCTTGATTTTATATAGGTATTCCATATCGAATACAAAACCGATATTCAATGATGAAATCCCAATATTCCACCAATATTGTTTGTGTGGATATTGGTAAATTATATGTATACAATAAAGAGTTGTATTCTTATGACACCATCATCTTTTTGATAATGAAGCAATATTGGAAAATGGAGATGACCTCGATATTGCAAAGAATCATCACGTTGGATATCGTGAGGTAGATCAATCCATTCCATATATGTGTACCATATCACAAATTCTATATGGATTCAATGATCAAATCCCAATATCCCAGCGATATGGATTCCATCAGGATGAGGTTGCAGCAATATTGAGAAATGCAGATGATTCAGATATTGCGAAATATCATTATGTTCAATATTGTGAAACCGACTTCCTGATTCCATATATTTGTACCATAACCAGATCCCAATATTTATTCGATGTTGTGATCACAATGTGCAAGTTCGGTCAAATATACAGATATAATATTGAGGTGTAATGTTTTGATACTATCAACATGATGATAAAGAAGCAATATTGAGGAATGAAGATAATTCGATATTGGAAATAACTATTAGGATCAATATCGTGAGGTTTACTTCTTGTTTCCATTTATGTTGACCATATCAAAAACCCAAGGTCAATTCAATGATAAAATCTCAATATTAGAGCAATGTTACCTATGCATATTTCAGTAAACTTTATGTATACAATATTGTGTTGTAATCTCTTGCAACTATCATCAAGATGATGAAAGAGCAATATTGTTAAATGAATATGATCATCATATTGCAAATAATCATTGTGTTCAATATTGTACCATAATCAGATCCCAATATCAAATCGATGTTGTCATCACAATATGCAAGCAATATTATCCATCTTGAGTTCAGTCAGTTATATTGATATAATATTGAGGTGTAATCACTTGATACTATCAACAGGATGATAAAGGGGTAATATTGAGAAATGAAGATAATTCGATATTGCAAATAATCATTAGGTTCAATATCGTGAGTTCAACTTCTTGATTCCATTTATGTGTACCATATCAAATACTCAGTGTCATATCAATGATATAATCTCAATATCAGAGCAATATTTCTCATGCATATTCCAGTCAACTTTATGTATACAATATTGTGCTGTTATCTCTTGAAACTATCATCAAGATGATAATAGAGCGATCTTGATAAATGAATATGATCATCATATTGCAAATAATCATTGTGTTCAATATTGTGAAACCAACTTCCTGATTCCATATATTTGTACCATAATCAGATCCCAATATCAATTCGATGTTGTCCTCACAATGTGCAAGCAATATCAAATCAAATCAAAATATGCTTTATTGTCGGAAGATTGGTATCTCATTGACAAAGTCTTGTATAAAAAAAAAAACAAAATATCAGATATGTATAAATATAAAACACATGTCACAAAACAATTAATAAATGGGTAAAATTGAATTAAATAAAATAAACAAAGAATACATTCACATCTGCATAAAAATCAAGTTATAATTTCCAGGTTATCACAGTAGAATTCATTGATTGAATAATAAGCCTTTTCGATTAATATATCTTTAATCGAACTTCGGAACTTTTTGATATCTGTAATATTTTTTAGATTAGTAGGAAGGTGATTGTATACTTTAATACTTTCATAAATCAGAGAATGTTTAGTCAAAGCAAATTTTGGAATGGGTAGATGAAGCATATGGTTCTGTCTAGTACTATGACAATTTGTTCCGGGAGTGTACATGCTAGTTTTATTTTTATGAATTGAGCATACTGTGTCCATTATGTATAAACAGGTGACAGTTAATATTTTGTGGCTGATGAATAAAGGCTTGCAGTGATCTCTGAATTTAGACTTTGTAAGGTATCTCAATGACCTCTTCTGAAGAGCAAATATTAATCACATTATTATACTCAAAAATAGGTTGGCTAGTACACTTTTCGTACTACGCCAATTGCGGCCGATTTGCTCTAAGGACGTATTAATAACAGCCTACTTCTCCTTATTCCATTCTCATATATCTTATGGCACGTATCTATGGGGTAATAGCTCAGAGTCTATTACAATATTTCGACTACAAAAAAAAGCCATCCGTATCATTAGTAATGCAGGTTTCCATGAGCACTGTAAACCGCTATTCATTCTTCTAAGAATAATGCCCCTGCCGACAATTTTTATATATGAAGCGGTTCTCGAGATTCACAAGAGATCAACCTCGTTAACAAAACAGAGCGACATACATTCATACAACACTAGGAATGCTGACAATCTACGCCCAAATCGATACAGACTGAATAAATCAAAAAACAATTCGTTAAACATCCACCTTTACAATATACTTCCCAAACATATGAAAAACTTGTCATTTAGCAAATTTAAATACGAACTTAGAGAACTACTACTAAGAAATTGTTTTTATTCGATTGAGGAGTACACTCAAAACTGTAGTCACAACTAATGAATAATGTGGTAGCATACGCACCCCTCCCCTTTTAACCCAGCTTTTATGTAGTCAGTGAAGTTGTTAACTGTAGTTTTATTTATATAGTTTTTATTTAATTATTCACTCATTTTGTTTGTGAATGATATTATTCATTGTTGTATTTATTTGTTTTATTTGTTATTTTTATTGCACAGTTGATACTATTTTCCTATTAAATTGTATATGACTTGCTACAAACATTACAATCATAATGTAACGTAGTTAATAAAATATCTATCTATCTATCTATCTATCTATCGTATTAAGTAACTGTAGATTACAATGGCCCCAGAAAGCTATTCCATAGCGAATATGAGATTCGATCAATGCAAAGTAAGCTATTCTAGCCGTAGTATACCCTAGTTCATTTGATATTACTCTAATTGCATAACATCCACTAGAAACTTTTTTACTCAAATGGAATACATGTTCTTTAAAATTTAATTTATTGTCTATATAAATGCCTAGGAATTTAGAGTGCTCTTTGTTTTCTATGTAGCGGTTCTCCAATTCTAAATCGTCTAGTACACATTTGAAAGTAACTAGCTTTGTTTTGTTTAGGTTGAAGCATAAAGAATTCGCGTTACACCAGGTTTGAATTTTTTGAATATCTATTTTTATCATATTTGATAGCTGATTAATTTCTTTATGACTCCATATAATAGTGGTATCGTCGGCAAATACAGTGAATCGTCCTGCGATGTCAATGGTTATTAGGTCATTTGAATAAATTAAAAACAACATTGGTCCTAAAACAGACCCCTGAGGTACTCCATGTTTTATGTCACTTATCCAACTTGAGATCAGTCAGTTATATTGATATAATATTGAGGCGTAATCTCTAGATACTATCAACATGATGATAATGGAGCAATATTGAGAAATGAAGATGAGTTCAATATTGCTAGCAAACATCAGGTTCAATATAGTGAGGTCACCTGCTAGATTCCATATGTGTACCATATCAAACACCTAATATCAATTCAATGATGAAATCTCAATATTAGAGCAATATTACTGATGCATATTCCACTCAATTATATGTTTACAATATCGTGTTGTTATCTCTTGAAACTATCATTAAGGTAATTGTAGAGCAATATTGATAAAAGAAAATAATAATGATATTGCAAATAATCATTGTGTTCAATGCTATAGGACCGACTTCCTGATTCCATTTAATTGTAACATGAATAAATTTCAATACCTATTCGATGATGTGATCTCAATGGGCAAGCAATATTATTCGGTCGAAAATCAGTAAATTATACGTTCTAAATATTAAGTTGTGATACAGAATGGCAATAAAGCAATTAATATCGAGAAATTGAGATGACTTAGGTAATGCAAAGAAGCATTAGCTTCAACATTGTAAGGTCAACGTCTTGAATCTATATATGTGTACCATATCAAAATCTCAATTGAAATTCAATGATATGATCTCAATATGACTGAAGATGAAGGACCTTCCAGATTCCATAAAATTGTACCATAAGTTAATCTGACTATTGTAGCATGTAAATTTTCATTACTGTATATTTTGTCTGATTCTATAATATTCTGTAATGCTGAGCACATCTGACAGGATATTTTGTCACAATAACATGGTTAGCATTTTTCAATAACATAAATTGAACTCAATCTGTTTTATATTATTTAATTATTCTCAAACCTGATATGTGGATACACACCTGAGATTTCACACTGTACATAAAATAAAAATACAATTTCTATAAATACACTGATATCTCTTGCTATATCTGCTTTGTTGTGATCCAAGTAGAAGGATGATTCAGATGGTTTTTACAGGAACTTATCTGAAAGAGATAAATAATATAAAGTGATATGAAATACAATTTCAGAGACATTGTCATACTCACTTTCCACACTGCTATTTCCACTTGAAACTTCATCACAGTAGGACAATAGGTATTGGATTTTCCAGGAACGCTGATGCGGATGGTTTCACTAGGAATCGACCATGGTGAATCAATTAACTTCGTTTGGCATTATTTTCTTGATTGATGCATTTGATAAATTCAGGTTGATGTTTTGATTTTGTTGATCATCTGTTATTTCGCTTTACGTCAATTAGCTGTCGGTCATGACACCATGTCAACAGTGTCAAACTTGTCATGCGCCAAACGCCGATTCGGATTGATATGTCCTTAGATCATCATCGTCGAATTAACAAGACGAGTATTTGTGAAGAAAGGTGTGACGTCATTTTAGTCATCAATTCTGATTGGTTCAGATAGTCATCTGGGAAGAATCAAGTCTCTGGAGGGAGTAGCGATAACGTCTTTTATTTTGGATATTCAAATTTTCCGCCAATTTGAAAAGCGGAAACTGCTAAGTTGTTCTCGAAGTTTCTGGAAATTTGGAGAAGGGATTTCCTTTCTGGTCGTGAGACAAGAGCTCACTTCAGAAAATTCTTCGTGGTGGTCAAGTGCCATTTTTGTGGTGTGAACCGGCTTCTGAAGTCCTGTACCGCCTGGCGTTCTGGATCACATCAGGATATCCTGGATTTGCTGCTGATCTACAAGGACTGCTGGACTCTACAGATTTTTCTGGTTTTGGTTTAAGAGGCAGGATCTTCATGGTTCATCACCCAGGCAGCCACGTGCCTACCTGCATCGTCATTACGGCCATTTCAATCCCCAACCCTTCATAGAAGGTGAGTCTCGCTTTATTTCCACGATTTTTCTCTCTGCAGTCCAGAAATTCAGAACCTCATTTTCATGAAATATTTAAGGGTTTTTTTCACCGGGAGTTTTCTACCGGGAGTTTTTTTACCGGGAGTTCTACAACGGGAGTTATCCTACCAGGAGCACTATTCTTCCCAGGAGTCATTGCTCGACCAGGATCTGTTAATTCTACAAGGCCTTTGGTGGCTATATAGTAGTCTGGAATCTGGAATCTGGATATCGTCCCCTGTTTGTTCCTGATATGATGGATTTTCAAGGTGGAAATACGACAACTCTGTCAATGTCATCTGACATCCAGGGATGTGAAGTCAGCACCCCGCTCTCCGCCAACCTTCCCCGCAGCAGCTTCATCTGGTGGCACTAAAGCCATTTACCAAGGATAACTGGTGTAGGACACACCATACAGGTTTTTGACATGAAAATATATTTTTATTTTTCATTTTCATCCACTCATATTGCCCATTGCTAGTGTGTATAATGGACCATTTTTAAATCATAGCTAGGTCATAAATTTATGAAATCACACATAAAAGGTACATACTTCCCCTCCACATAGTATACTATGCGCTGGTAGAATTGTTCAATATTCAATAGTTCTTTGAAATCTGCTATGACTATAAAACGTCCTTACAGGAGCTCTTGATTTTTCAAGTACAATATAAGGTTGATTTATATATATTTTCATCCACATAATAGCAGGCAACAGTGTATTTTCTTAACAGGAAATAAGTATCTAATATTTTTTGATTTATGCATATTGTCAATACCTGTGATATATGAGTCCTATCATCATAATTAAATGTTTTGGGTATTGTATATGACTGTTTTATTTGTTTATTGACATGACACTCCAACTCACAACATCTCTAAGGTAAATTTAGGTCTTTTAGTCTGGGAGAACAACTAATATTATTCATTATCTGGTTGCTCAACTTTCCAGGTAACTTTTCATTTGAATTAAAAGTTGCAGTGGCGCCCCATCTTTTTTTGTTTAACCTTATGATTGCTAGATAACTAAATTTTTGCTATTTTAACTCATTTTGATAACTCGAACCCATAGTGCCTACTGACGAAGAGCTGCCGTTCGCAAATGCACCTATTTTTCATAAAAGTAGGGCTGCAAAGATGACGTCCGAACGTGGGGGCCCGAGTTTTTAGTTAGGTTATTAGTAATCAACAGTTGTGAGTGTCTTGTTGATGAATGAATAAAATGTTTATGGTTTGGAAACAGCTGATAGTTTGACGGAGAGCCAGGAGAGTTGTTTTTACCACATTTTGTTTTGGTAGGTAAAAAATTTATGGGTTTTTATGAACTGAATGGTGAGTATACACATATCAGGTTTCATAATATTTGAGAATCCGGTTTTGTGATTTAATATTTAATTAAATCAGTTTGACTGCTGCAGACAGTGCCTGAGATAATACTACGTACAGTGTTGCAACATTTAAATAATTTCCTTAGAAGTTGGAACAACAGTTTTGATTTTTGATTTTGAACTGATTCAAAATGGATCAAAATTTTAAAGCTAATCACTTGCTGCAGGCTGAACTGAATTATGAGTTGAGAATTCGAGGTGTAATTTCTGAACGGAATCAAGATGAAAAACGTAAAATTCTTGGAAGACTTCTGTTTAAAGAAAAACAAAGTGGTACAAATGTAATGACTTTAGTTGATGAAGCTTATAACTTTGATATAGAGCGAGTAGAAATTCAGTCCACTTTAGATTCTATAAAATCACTTATTGAAGGTTTTGAAGGTCCTTCATCAGATTCTGTTTACAAAAGAGCAACCTCGAGAATAAATCATATCAGTTTTCGTATAAACAGAATTAAGTTACAGCGGGAAGATTTAAATTATAGGGACGTATTGAATTTTAAGAATGAAGCTTATGCTACAGCCCTGCAATTTGACGCTGAATTAAATGAGAATGTTCAGGATGATGATGTTACTATTTTAACACCACAAGCTAGTGCTTCTACTACTGCTAACACCTTTAGTAATACAATTGTGAATTCTCATAAGTCAGTTCCTGTCTATAAATTGAATATTCAATTTGATGGTGAACCAAAAAATCTCCTTTCATTTATTGAACGCATAGAAGAAGTAGCTCAGGCAAGGCATGTTAGTAAAGCTGAACTTTTTGAATCTGCTAGTGACTTATTCAGTGGTAAGGCTACATTTTGGTTCAGACAAATCAGAACACAAGTTAATAGTTGGGAAACTTTGGTCATAAAATTGAAAAAGGATTTTTTGATGTCAGACTTTGATGATGAAGTGTGGAACCAAATAAAATCACGAAAACAAGGAAGAAATGAACCTGTAGTAATTTTCATAGCTTGTATGGAAACTTTATTCAGTAGACTCAGTCGTGGAGCCGCAGAGCTCACTAAAGTTAAATATATTAAAATGGGACTACAGGGTGAATACCTTAAAAGACTTGCACTTAGTGATATTGATAGTGTTTCTACCTTGAGTACACTTTGTAAAAAGCTTGAAGAAGCTGATATTCTTAGCTTGGCATCTGGTTCACAGTCACATCAGTATCAGAAACCTTTTCAATGTATGATTGATCCTGAGTTGACACATTTTTCAGATACCCTTTCTCAAACTTCTCGCAATGATCAGAATTTTCGGAGGAATTTCCAACCTCGAAAGCGAAATTTCAACATAAAGAAATTGAATAAAAATGTCAGTACAAATAAACAAGTTAATGTTACTAGTTTAAATGCAAACTCATCAAGTTCATCAGTGTTATGTTGGAGGTGTTCACAACCAAACCATACCTTCAGGAACTGTAGAGCTACTGACAATATCATCAAGAAATTTTGTTTTAAATGCGGTTGTGCAGATGTAACTTCAAGGGAATGTACAAAATGTCAGGGAAACTAGTAAGGGAGGTGAAGTATTACGACTCTTGTTTCCCTCCATTATTTAAAAGAGTCAACCCAATTTCAAGATCAAATTTTTTCAATCCCAAGGAATGGAATGATTGGAAAAATACTGTTAGAGAGTTTTATAAAAATTATGATTTCCATAAAAATTTAAATGTCGCACCCCTTTTTGTACAGAAGTCACGTGATAACAGACCATATATTTCTGTAAAAATTTTTGATCAGAAAGTAGTTTGTCTTTTAAACAGTGGTGCCAATGTTTCGGTTTGTGGCCAAAAATCAGTAGATTTACTGAAAAAACTTAATCTGAAATGGAATAAATCCTTTTTGAAACATGTGACAACAGTTGATGGAACTGAACGGGAAGTCAAGGGTGTTGTTGATCTACCAGTTTGTGTAGATAACATTGTTCAGGTTGTTCCTACTATAGTAGTGCCTTCACTGCCCCACTCAATTATTTTTGGAAGCGATTTTTGCAATCAGTTCAAGATCAAGATCGACTTCAAAAATAGGATTTGGAATGTGCATAGTGCAGTAACGCATAATTCTATACAGGTTGTCTCTAGTCATGTTGATGAGATTGAAAATTCAGATTCAAGTAATTTGTCAGATTTATCTCCTTCAGAGAGTGTTCAAGCAGAACAAATTATAGAGCATTTTAAAGAAATTAGCAGTGAAAGTCGTATTGGTCTTACAGATAAAATTAAAATGACAATTGACACTGGTGATTCAAAGCCATTTCGAGTTAAGCAGTACCTTATGTCACCATTTATGTTGAAAATTTTAAATAGAGAACTTGATGACATGCTGAAGTTAAAGGTGGTTGAACCATCTCAGAGTCCCTATAATAGTCCAGTCCTTTTAGTAAAAAAGTCATCCGGTGAGTACAGGTTTTGTTTTGACGGGAGAAAACTCAATGAAGTAACTAAGCACGATAGCTATCCACTACCTCGCATAGACAGAATTTTGAATTTGCTCAGAGATGCAAAATACATCTCGAGTATTGATCTACGTAAAGCTTTTTGGCAGATCCCTTTGGATGTGTCGTCACGTGAGAAAACTTCATTCAGTGTGCCTGGTAGGGGATCTTTTCAATTCACAGTCATGCCATTTGGCTTATGTAATAGTGCTCAGACTCAGCAGAGGCTCTGTGACGCTCTATTTGGACCTAAGTTTGAACCACATATTTTCACATATCTGGATGATATAATTGCTACTTCAAAAACTTTTGATGAACATGTATCACTTCTTGCTGAGGTAAAGAATATTTTAGAAAATGCAAATTTAACAGTGAACATTAAAAAATGTGAATTTTTTAAAACATCCCTCAAGTATCTTGGTTATGTTATTGATAGAGAAGGACTCCGCACAGATACTGATAAAGTAGCAGTCATGGTCAATTATTCTCGCCCTACTACCAGCACTGAAATCAAACGTTTTATCGGAATGTGTTCATGGTATAGAAGATTCATCGCAAATTTTTCAAGTTTGATAGCACCTATCTCAGGCCTCCTTAAAGGGAAAAAGAAGGGGCAACCAATAACTTGGTCTCCAGAGGCGGAAGATGCTTTCATCCGTGTTAAAAATGCTTTGATATCGTCTCCTATACTAAGTTCACCAGACTTTGATCAACCTTTTGTAATACAGTGTGATGCCAGTGATTATGGTATTGGAGGTGTTTTGACTCAGAATATTGATTCACAAGAAAGAGTTATAGCTTATGCTTCTCGTTCCTTATCTCGTGCAGAACGTAATTATACTGTGACGGAAAGAGAACTTCTCAGTTTGATATTCTTGATAGATAAATTTCGACCTTATGTAGAAGGCACAAAATTCAAAGTAATCACTGACCACAGTAGCCTTTTGTGGATCAACAATCTCAAGGATCCTTGTGGAAGACTTGCTAGGTGGGCTGTGAAGCTCAGACAACATAATTTTGAACTAATACACAAGCCCGGAGCTTCAAATGTCTTACCTGATTTTCTGTCCAGAATTCCTCCTAGTGATTTGCCTGATGATGATCAAGAAATTTTGTTGATAGACATAAAGGCCGAAATATCCGATAAATGGTACACTTCACTTAAGAGGAGAATTTTAGAGAAACCAGAACTGTTTCCACAATGGAAAGTTTCAGGAAATTTGCTTTTCAAATTTATTCCCTCAAAGGGCATAATTCAAACTAATGAAAAAGAATGGAAGACCGTTGTTCCTAAGTCCCAAAGGAATGATGTCATTAGAAACTCTCATGATCCACCTACATGTTCACATTTTGGTTTTTACAAAACTTTTAGTAGAATTCAGGAGAATTATTATTGGCCAAAGATGCGCCCTGATATTTTGAGATACATTCGTCAATGTAAAGTTTGTCAATCACAAAAGTTAACTAACACCTCACGTTTAGGTTTAATGGGCTGTGAAAAGCAGGTAAACTTTCCTTTTCAAGACCTAGCTGTCGATCTTATGGGACCATTTCCTCGATCACCCCGTGGATTTACATATTTACTTGTAATTGGAGACTGGTTCTCGAAATATACCATTCTATGTCCCCTAAGAGACGCGACAGCACCAAACATAGTTAAATTTCTAGAAAATCAAGTGTTTTTAGTATACGGTGTACCTCAGATCATCATTGCGGACAATGGTACCCAATTTGCAGGAAAAATATTTAAAAAGTTAACAGATACGTATAAAGTAAAAATTTGGTTTACGCCTCGCTATTCAGCGCAGTGCAACTTTGTTGAACGTAATAACAAGACAGTTGGACAAGCAATACGTAGCTATATAGTTGAACATAAGGATTGGGACAAAGAGTTATCTAAGATTCAATTTGCTATTAATACATCTGTACATGAAGTGCATAATTATGCCCCAGCATTTTTGAATTTTGCTAGAAATATTCCTCACTCAGGTAACTATTATAGTAATATATCTGATACAGTAGGAATAGAGTTAAATCCTCAAAGTAGATCTGAGTTTGTAGAAAATATTTCTAATTTAGATACAGTTTTTGAAGAAGTAAAGAATAAATTGCATCAGGCTTACGAACGAAATTCACGAGCATATAATTTGAGAAAGAAAGATTTTTCTTTTAATATTGGAGATAAAGTTTGGCGTCGAAACAAGGTACTTTCAGAAGCTGCAGTAAAGTTTAGTTCAAAACTAGCACCCAAATATGTTTTGTGTGTAGTTAAAAGAAAGGTTTCACGTTTAGTTTATTCTCTGGAATATGAGAATGGTAGTCCAGCAGGAGACTGGCATATTAAGGATTTGAAACCTTATTTTGGGTCTAACTCGGACATTTCTGTCGGTTAGTTTTTTTGAGATTTTTTGAGATATATTGTCGGAAATTTTTTGAAAATTTTTGAACTTTTTTGGAAGTTTTTAGGAACTTTTTGGTAGCTACCGTGAATGTGAAAGTTCACAAAAACACCCTTGGAATGTTCTACATTGTGACATTCAGTATTTTGTATTTAGTATTTCAAATTTTTGAAATTTGCAAATTTAGCCCCTGAATTGAAACTGTTAGATTGCAACAGTTTTCAATTTTTCCCATTGCTGACGAGTAATGAGATTTTCCTTTTTGTACAGTATTTAGAGTTAGTTATGTAAATATTATGTAAATATCTCTGTTCCGGATAATTTTGGATAGACTTTCCCGATTTTGTAAATTTACTCGACTATGAATTCTACCGACTTAGACTTCCCGATCGTGACCTCCCTTAGGATGTTTAGTACGTATAGCTACTACCCCAAGTTAATCCCTGAATAGAGGTATGCATTTGATCTTCATGGTCATAAGTTTTTGGGGTAAAGGTTGGTTATCCCTGGATTATTCCTAAAGCTACCTGAACTTGGACATGTTCCCAACTAGTGTTATCACGGCAGTAACACCGCTGTCATGTATTTCCACTGTGTTATGTGGACAGACATAACCAGTGATGGTCCAAATACTGTTCCATTTCTTTTTCGGTCGGGCTAAGAGCTGGTTATCCCTGGAATTGTTCCTAAAGCTACCTGGACTTGGACATGTTCCCAGCTAGTGATTTTATCACGGCAGTAACATCGCTGTTTTTTATTTTTGCCTCTGGTTATGTGGACAGTCATAACCTGTGATGGTCCATGCACTGCTCCACCCTAACTTTTTGGAAGTGATCAGCACTTTTGATGCTGATACTTCACATTTGCTGTGGGATATTATTTTCAATTTTGATACTTACATTTCCCACAGTATTTTTGAGTAAATTTTGAAAAGCCAAGAGCTATTTTTTTGTCTGTAGGGACCTTGGAAGCGTAGGGGTCGTGGACAACAACGTGATGTGGGTCGTCATAGTTGTCTCATGACAGGTTGGGCTGACGAGATGTATGTCTTGTTGAATTCAATGGGTTCAATGGGCATATTTCTCGAAAGTACCGCTCTTTTGCTTTTGCACTTGAGTAGTCTCTAGGGACGACCTAACTCTACGTGAATAGGAATACTCCCGAACGTTTTTTGTTGAATCTTTTTGTTTCAGGTTCGGCCTGTTTAAGGTTGGTGGCCGTATGTCACCCCAGTTGAACGGTGGACAGCTGGTTAAATCAAAATTTAAAATTTTACACTTCCTTTCTTGTTTCCACCTTGGGATTCTTCAGTGAGTTGCCTTCGTTCTTTTAGGAGTTGACATCTCACTGATTGATTCTGAATGCAATTTCAATATTTGGATACTGATATTCGTCTCGGTGATCTGAAGTACTTATCCCTCTGTATCCATTGTTGATATTGTAATTTTTTTGAAAATTTAAATCAATCCAGATTCAAATTTTTTCTTGGGAGAGAGGTGATGTAGCATGTAAATTTTCATTACTGTATATTTTGTCTGATTCTATAATATTCTGTAATGCTGAGCACATCTGACAGGATATTTTGTCACAATAACATGGTTAGCATTTTTCAATAACATAAATTGAACTCAATCTGTTTTATATTATTTAATTATTCTCAAACCTGATATGTGGATACACACCTGAGATTTCACACTGTACATAAAATAAAAATACAATTTCTATAAATACACTGATATCTCTTGCTATATCTGCTTTGTTGTGATCCAAGTAGAAGGATGATTCAGATGGTTTTTACAGGAACTTATCTGAAAGAGATAAATAATATAAAGTGATATGAAATACAATTTCAGAGACATTGTCATACTCACTTTCCACACTGCTATTTCCACTTGAAACTTCATCACAGTAGGACAATAGGTATTGGATTTTCCAGGAACGCTGATGCGGATGGTTTCACTAGGAATCGACCATGGTGAATCAATTAACTTCGTTTGGCATTATTTTCTTGATTGATGCATTTGATAAATTCAGGTTGATGTTTTGATTTTGTTGATCATCTGTTATTTCGCTTTACGTCAATTAGCTGTCGGTCATGACACCATGTCAACAGTGTCAAACTTGTCATGCGCCAAACGCCGATTCGGATTGATATGTCCTTAGATCATCATCGTCGAATCAACAAGACGAGTATTTGTGAAGAAAGGTGTGACGTCATTTTAGTCATCAATTCTGATTGGTTCAGATAGTCATCTGGGAAGAATCAAGTCTCTGGAGGGAGTAGCGATAACGTCTTTTATTTTGGATATTCAAATTTTCCGCCAATTTGAAAAGCGGAAACTGCTAAGTTGTTCTCGAAGTTTCTGGAAATTTGGAGAAGGGATTTCCTTTCTGGTCGTGAGACAAGAGCTCACTTCAGAAAATTCTTCGTGGTGGTCAAGTGCCATTTTTGTGGTGTGAACCGGCTTCTGAAGTCCTGTACCGCCTGGCGTTCTGGATCACATCAGGATATCCTGGATTTGCTGCTGATCTACAAGGACTGCTGGACTCTACAGATTTTTCTGGTTTTGGTTTAAGAGGCAGGATCTTCATGGTTCATCACCCAGGCAGCCACGTGCCTACCTGCATCGTCATTACGGCCATTTCAATCCCCAACCCTTCATAGAAGGTGAGTCTCGCTTTATTTCCACGATTTTTCTCTCTGCAGTCCAGAAATTCAGAACCTCATTTTCATGAAATATTTAAGGGTTTTTTTCACCGGGAGTTTTCTACCGGGAGTTTTTTTACCGGGAGTTCTACAACGGGAGTTATCCTACCAGGAGCACTATTCTTCCCAGGAGTCATTGCTCGACCAGGATCTGTTGATTCTACAAGGCCTTTGGTGGCTATATAGTAGTCTGGAATCTGGAATCTGGATATCGTCCCCTGTTTGTTCCTGATATGATGGATTTTCAAGGTGGAAATACGACAACTCTGTCAATGTCATCTGACATCCAGGGATGTGAAGTCAGCACCCCCGCTCTCCGCCAACCTTCCCCGCAGCAGCTTCATCTGGTGGCACTAAAGCCATTTACCAAGGATAACTGGTGTAGGACACACCATACAGGTTTTTGACATGAAAATATATTTTTATTTTTCATTTTCATCCACTCATATTGCCCATTGCTAGTGTGTATAATGGACCATTTTTAAATCATAGCTAGGTCATAAATTTATGAAATCACACATAAAAGGTACATACTTCCCCTCCACATAGTATACTATGCGCTGGTAGAATTATTCAATATTCAATATTTCTTTGAAATCTGCTATGACTATAAAACGTCCTTACAGGAGCTCTTGATTTTTCAAGTACAATATAAGGTTGATTTATATATATTTTCATCCACATAATAGCAGGCAACAGTGTATTTTCTTAACAGGAAATAAGTATCTAATATTTTTTGATTTATGCATATTGTCAATACCTGTGATATATGAGTCCTATCATCATAATTAAATGTTTTGGGTATTGTATATGACTGTTTTATTTGTTTATTGACATGACACTCCAACTCACAACATCTCTAAGGTAAATTTAGGTCTTTTAGTCTGGGAGAACAACTAATATTATTCATTATCTGGTTGCTCAACTTTCCAGGTAACTTTTCATTTGAATTAAAAGTTGCAGTGGCGCCCCATCTTTTTTTGTTCAACCTTATGATTGCTAGATAACTAAATTTTTGCTATTTTAACTCATTTTGATAACTCGAACCCATAGTGCCTACTGACGAAGAGCTGCCGTTCGCAAATGCACCTATTTTTCATAAAAGTAGGGCTGCACTATCCATACAATGATGTGATCACAATATTATTCGTTCGGAATTCAGACGAAAAGTTGATTTCAATATTGCATAAAATCATAAGGTTCAATGTCAAAATGTCGACTTCATTTCATCAGTATCACTTATGTGCACTTCATCAGGATAATAATGCAGCAGTATAAAGAACTTCAAATGATTTCGATATTGCAAATAATCATTGTGTTAAATATTGGGTAACATACTTCCTGATTTCATTTATTTGTAGCATAACTAGATCTCAATATTTCTTCGTTGTTGTGATTATACAATGTGTGAGCAATATTATCTTTCTGGAGTTCAGTCAAATATACGAATATAATATTGAGGTGTGATCTCTAGATACTGTCAACATGATGATAATGGAGCAATATTGATATATATGAAGATGAGTTCAATATTGCCAGCAATCATCAGGTTCAATATAGTAAAATCACCTTCTCGATTTCATATATGTGTACCAAATCGAAAACTCAAAGTCAATTCAATGATGGAATCCCAATATCAGAGTGATATTACTCATGCAGATTCTAGTCAACTTCATTTATACACAATATCGTGTTGTTATCTTTTGCAACTATCATTCAGGTGATGACACAGCAATATTGATAAATGAAAATGATCATGGTATTGCAAAAATTCATTGTGTTCAATATTGTGAAACCAACTTCTGATTCTATATGGAGCAATATTGATGGGAAATGAAGGTGATTTCTATCATGCGAAGTATCATTAGGTTCGATATTGTAAGATCGACTTCCTGATTCTAAATTTGTGTACCATATCGAAAACGCCTTTTAGTAACGAGTATTTTAAACACTTGCGCAGGTATAACAATTATCATTGTGGAATTTTTAATATCGTAATAATATGTAATATTATTTTTGCAAAAATGTAGGCATAGGTATGTCATACCTATATTGTATGTAGATACATAGATGCAATATTGGTTAACTATAATCGTTCGGACTAAAATAATCTTATTCATTGACTATTTTGCCCTAACGCTCAGTAGCTCCTAGCCTAGAGCGGGCAATCATGGAAAAAACACATACAGTCGTAGGTACGCGGTAGCATTGGTCTCGCGCACCCTAGCGCACGTTCGAGTGTTACCGTGAACGACAAGACTAGTCACCACTGTTGCCATCTTGGTTTTGTCGCTGAATCTAGTATTTTCAGTAGTAATACTATGATACTATAAGTACTTCAGAAGATTAGGGTTAAACATCGATAACTTTTGTTGCATAATTACGAAGAGTATCAGTTTAACCGTTGAAATAATCCGACCACGATGCGAAAGGATTATTTTGTTGAACGGACACGATTATTTGTGATTGTGCAGAAAGTTCAAGATGCATAACCTTGAAGATTTTGGAGTTCGAATTGTATTCGATGCGATTATTCTTTGCGTAGTTCTGAACGAACGTCTTAA